>BHFT01021951.1:0-17816 GCA_004320025.1 Laticauda laticaudata
CACCTACCTGCGCGACTACATCACCCACGTTGGACTGAACTAAAAGGGGAGGGGTGTTCTGTATGGAACTTGGTAGGCTCCAAGTCCCTCGTTCTGATTGGCTGAATAGGCCACTTATGGATTGGTTCACTAGGAACCAATTTGGGAAGCCACCAAGAGGCCAGAAGAATTAAACAAGTGTCATTGGCCACAAACCAGCAGGCAAGCCGCTATATAAAGGGCTGCCGTGATTTGGGCTATTTCCGTATCTTTTGCCTAGCAAGTTAAATAGAAGAGTTGTTGTTTGGAACCCGGTCTCACCCGATTCTTTTCGGATGGAACATGTACCTTTTTGAGATCCAACATAACTTAAAAGCATTGCTAAGCAATTGGTTGTAAGTTGAATGCTACCTGTAACATTCCCCTGGAAATACGTGTGGATCCTATTCTTCAAGTATTCTTGTAGTACCTTAATGCCTAGCTCTGCTCCTTGGTCCAGGACTAGAATGCATGTGGAGTACTTGTGTGTGTTTTCAATGTTACAATGATTGCTTTATTTGAGCAGTTGTGTGTGTATTTTCAACTATTATTAATTATACTATTGATATTTTGTAAGCAACTATCAGTGCTTTAAGGTATATCAGAGTTCGAAGGCAATGTAGAATCATCAAATCAGAGGGATGAAAGGGATCTTGGAGGTCTTCTAATCCACCCCCCAGAATCTTTGTATCATCCTTGACAAATGATTGTTCAATCTTTTCTTGAAAAGCTACAGTGATGAAGCACCCTAATTCTAGGAGAAAAATTGTTCCACTGATTAATTGTTCTCCCTATCGGGAAATTCCTCCTTATTTCCTGATTGAATTTCTCTCTGTGGAGTTTTCACCATTGCTTCTTGTCCTGCTCTCAGGTGCAATGGAGAATAAATCCATGCCCTCTTTCTTGTGACATTTGTCTATGGAGATTCTAAGTTTTCCGGGTGATGAATGCCCAAAGGTGCTTTTTCAAGAGGCAGTTGGACTTTCACTGAAAGTTTTAAAGAATAAATTGGGCAGCCAAATGTCCAGAATAGTATAGGGTCTACTGCCTGAACAGGGAATTGGACTATAATAGGGGTGTCAAATTCAAGGCCACAGGCTGGATCTGAATGCTCAGATCTGGCCCACTGGGTGCTTACATCTGGCTTGTGGAATTCAATAACAATTTATTCATTGATCAACACATTTTAAAATAAACAAAGCTCTTTATTAATGCCCTATTCATTGTAAGACCACTCACACATACACATAGCATCGGTTCTCTGTCAGAATCTCATCAGTGTGTATGGCGCACAGGCTCAAGGAAGCAGTTCCATTAATGCATTCTATCGATCGTTCTGTCTTGCACTGCCACTGGCTCAGCTGGGGAGTTGCACCAAGTGTCGTCAGTAGGCTATGCGGCCTGAGCTTCTATCCGGCTCTTCATGTGAACGCTCTGGTTGAGGGGGGGCTGCATCGATCACAGTGTCTATCGAGAGTTACGTCCTTAGCCAGCTCCATTCACCAGGACTCCATGTCCCCATATTCCCTTGTTGAGGGTCCACAAGTCTGTTCTGCCAGACCACTGGGGAGTAGCCGGTGCGCAACTGAGATTGTTGCAGGACTGCAGCATGAGCTTCCATGATGCTAACGACTCATGGTCCGTGGGTGAAAGCGCTTGCTTGAGTTGAGTGGTGGGCACACGTTATGAGTAAGTGACGCTGGAATCAAACCCGTTTGGCCAGGATGCCAAAGAGCCTGTTCTCCTGCGCACCACGCCGTTCTTAGCCTTGGAGTAGCTGTGCGAGTTGAGTTCCTCTCTTTCACAGGCTGAGGGCATCTATTGGAGGGTAGGATAGAGGAGCTTCATGGAGGCTAGGTTCATGAGGCAGATAGTACGTCATCACCCACTGATGAAGTGGTGCACATCTTGTGTGTCATTGGGTAGGTCGGTTCTGGATTCTGGAAATACCATGATGAGCGTGCGTTCCTACTGCTCCACCGTTCTGAGGTCACTGGCACTGGTGTGAAAAAAAAAAAAAGCAACTTTGGGCATTCACACTCACATCTCTCACTATCTGATACGCTGACCCACTTGCCTGAGGAGCACTCGATTGTACGAGAAAGCTTGTAAGCTCCAGCATGCACCCTCGGCAAAGAAGATGATCACGTGAAGAGAAGCTCCTTGTAGTTGTAATAAGAGGAGCCCCTAGTTGGGTGGAGGACTTTGCCCAGGCGCACGTAACTTTCCGCATTCTATCCGCGCCGTCCATGAGTGTGGGGGGATAGTTCCACTTCTGATACACATGCTCTGCAACTTTCTCCAGCCTTTCTTCAGTGGGGGCACTGGAGGAGCCCCTCCAGGTATTTTTCGATGATGGCCTGCACCACTTTCTCTGACCACTGTTGAGCGTGATGTTGGTTGGATGGCACTCTCGTGCATACTGCAATGTTCCTGTAGGTGGTCCCTAAGGCCAGGTGGCGCAGAGTCAAGTGGCCACCTTCAGTCCAGGTTCCAGGTTGGGATGGAAGTTGGGTGTTGGCGGTTGGTCAACCTGGGTCTCAGGCACCTAATAATTTCATCAAACATGGCTGGTGGCATCTTATAATAGTGCTGGAAGGCACAAGGGTCTTTCATTCCTCAGCTCCACCATCAGCTTGTCAATACAGTCCAAACTCCCTCTTCTCCGATCCCATCACGGACCATACAGCTCTGGGAACGTCTTTCTTCTTCTCCTTGTGTAGTGAACAGGTGAAACAGTCTGAATAGGGCTTGGTTCTGGTGTTGAATGATGGCAGCTACCATAAAGGAGTAGTGTGATGAATATCATGTGGAGATAATGATGGATGTGGGACAGAGGTCTGTACAGCACGGCTGCTGGACTCATACTTAGATCCAGGTGATTTCTCCCCCTTTTATATGGAATATTGGTTTTCTGCTAGGGTGTCCTTCAAGATACTCTAGGCATACTCCAGACATACCCAAATATCCAAGATACATCTCCCTATACAAACATTTTGTTTCCGTTTTAATGCTTTATAGTATGATATGCATCAGCTTACATCCTTTCTATTTCCATGCTACTAACGCTGTGTGGACGATTCGGTGTACCTTTCCACTCTACCTCTTTCCATGTTCAGCTGCAGTGGATGTGAGTTCGAGGATGTCTAGAGGACTGCCGCGAGATACAGCAGATGTTTAACCGGATGATAGACGGACATAGAACGTTTGTTCGCCCGTATGTTTCCAGATGTACATCGTACGCGGGCGGAAACTTCATCCGCTCAAAAAGTTTTGTGCAGCTCAAAACTTCTATGCGCGGATGAATCTCAGTGGCGGTGCGTCTGGACGGATAGAGCGTGAAGAAAGCACGTATGCAGTAAGTACACAATGGATGCATCGCGTTTCCAATGGATGGCTGGCAAAAGCTTTTTTGTGCCGTTTTACATCCTCTTTGCGATCTCCGTTGGTGAGTGGGACAGGCTTTAACATTCTAGGCAGTGTCGGAGAACTGGATTGTTGAGAGGAGAAATTACTGTTCTAGGAATTCCTGTAGATGAAAGCAGGAAGGAAACGTTCTGGTGTTGCTTGCTCAGAAGCTGTCTCCACTGAACGCCATTATTATGAGTCTTGTGCAGGGACTGATTTCCTGTGCTCAGGAAATTCTCTGGGAGTTTTTTTTTTTTCCTGCAGTTGTTGGATCCTTAATGCTTGTGTTGGAGTACCATCTGAAAGGTTACAATGCGGCAGCTGAAAAAAATGACCTTTTTGAACCATTTTTTCAGCACTTCGACGACTGTTGCAACAATCCCACATCTTGAGAGTCAGGCGAAGGAGAGTCTGGCCGTCGATATGAGGTATATTGAGTTGGGCCACACAACGGAGCCAAATAACAAATCACGCAGCCAAGCCATCGTCCCACCCCAAGTCACATGACCCACGCCAAGCCATGCCCACCACCTAAGCCATGCCCACAGAACCAGTTGTTAAAAATTTTGAATCCCACCCCTGGGTGCATCCCTCAATGAAATCAAGTTTGATATCCCTGGCCTAGAAGAATTCCAAGATTCCTTCCAACTCTTTTATTCTTACTCTACTGGTTTTGCAATGCTACCAGTTATTTGATGTTCTTATTAAAAAAAAAGAAATTCCTCTTCTCCCTTGAAGACCTCAGAAAACATATCCCTGTAACTTTATGAGCTGGACAAAGTGAAATACCAGGTCCTGCCAAAATACCCCTCTTTTCCAGTATCAATAGTAGTAATTTTTTATGATGATGCAAATAGAAACAGCGCTCCCCGTATGGCTTTCCATTCAGCAGTCAAGAATAAATGAACATTGAGACAGACCTAGCCAAATCTTAAGTCAGGTAGGAAATAAATCATCCTGAGTTTCATAACATTGAATACAAATAAAAACTAGTACAAATGACACCTGAAACCAATAAAAGGAAGCAATTGATGTTGAAGGAATTGATTGAATGGATAGACGGAGTATTCTCTTGTTCCTATTTTATTCTCCTAGGTTCATGATTTGAGCAATCTTTTTGTCTTTCTGTAACACTTAAGTTCATGATTTATTTATTTATTTTGTTTTTTTCCCCCTCCGTTCTGTAATCTTCTCTGTCAAAGAACACTGCTGGTCAGTGTTCTCCAAGACCAAGTCACCTACATTTTGATAAGACAAAAAATCAAATCGACACAAAGAAGAAACTATACATCAAGTTTTTTTCCTCTCATGACAGAGGTGTCAAACTCAGGTCCTGGGGGCTGGATTTGGCCTGTGGAGTGCTTAGATCTGGCCCCCGGGGCTACCCTGAAAATAGCAGAGAACCAGCCTATGGTGCCTCTGCCAGCAAAAACAGAGATTGGGAGCTCTTTTTGCTGGAAGAGGGTTTCAGGAGGGCGTCACAGCCAAAAATGGAGCTCATGAGGGCTGCGGGTAGCCGTCCCAAGCTCCATTTTTGCTGGCAGAGAGATGCAGGAGGCTGTTGCAGCTGAAAACTGAGCTTGGGAGTCCATTTTCACTGGCAGAGCACTTGGACCACCACAGGCACCCCCGACATGAGTGATGTCAAGCTGGCTATGTCCCCTGGCCACACCCACCCAAGTGCAAACACAACCCTGATGCAGCCCTCAATGAAATTAAGTTTGACATCCCTGCCTCTGCTGAACACCTAATTGCCACAATGTCTAAGGATATTTACCTGTATAGTCGGGGTGTGTTATTATCCTTCTCATCTTTTATGCTACCTTCTCCAATTGGTATCTATTTCTATGACATTGTTCTTTGTAGGTACCCTGATGTAGAGACTTGGAAAAAGTGAAGAGCAACAAAGATAATTAGAGGATTGAAGGCTAAAACATAGGAAGAATGGTTGCAAGAATTGGGTATGTCTACTCTAGTGAAAAGAAGGACTAGGGGTGACATGATAGCAGTCTTCCAATATTTGAGGGGCTGCTCCAAAGAAGAGGGAGTCAATCTCTTATCCAAAGCACCTGAAGCCAAGACAAGATTCCATGGATGGAAATTTATCAAAAAGAGATCCAACCTAGAATTCAGGAGAAGTTACCTGAAGTGAGAATAATAAACCAGTGGAATGACTTGTCTCCAGAAGTTGTGGGTGCTTCATCACTGGAGGTTTTCAAGAAGAGATTGGACAGCCACTTGTCCAGGATAGTGTAAAGTCTTCTGCTTGAGAAGAGGTTTGTACTAGAAGACTTCTAATGTCCCTTCCAACTCTCACTCTGTTACTGTTTTGTTGAGCTGGCTCACTTCTTTTCTTCAAGGTGAATTCTAGTTAGTGATGGTATGGTTTGACAGGCTTCTGAGAGAGACAGAGACAGAAACAGAGACACACACAGAGAGAGACAGAAAGAGAGAAAGAGAGAGAGAGAGAGAGGGAGAGAGAGAGAGAGGGAGAGTGATACACACACAGAGAGAGAGACAAAGAAAGAGACAGAGACAGAGAGACAGAGATATGTTCCCTGCTTCATTGATGGGTAAGATGGAAATATCTAAAAGACAATTTTGACTAGGATTTGATGATTGGTGCTCCTTTTATTTAGACTGAACTTTTCTATAATCAGGATTTCATGGCATTTTAATTTATACTACATCATGCGTCTTTTAACTCACTTTCACTACTCAATTAAGGAACAGCAGCTGATAATGTTTCTCCTTTAATAGGATTCACCCATTTTTGCTGGTATTAAAAAGCTATTTCTTTGCATCCTCTGTCATCTTGTCTTCTGATTTAAGCCTCGACATTTCTAAGTCTTCCAATGCTATCAAGGGACTTTAAACAATCCCAGGTGTTAACAGCAGGGCATTTCAACATGTCTTGGAATGGGATGGAAAGAAGAGGATAAGAGACACGTATTTTTTTAAAAAAAATTCTTCCAAGAAATACCAAACAGAAACATGAATTTCTGCCTAGCTGCATCAGTCTACTTGAGACCTTGCGTTCATCACCATTATTTAAATGAGATTCAAATGATTGATACTTGCAATTAAAACACCTTCTACATCTGAATATGAGTTCATAACTATGATATGAACAGAAAACCTTCTGTGGTAGAAATATAAGACTGTGTGTTTGTGGAGAACCAGCTGTTCAAGACATCAGGACATTTGACTAATCTGCAGTTTGCCAAAAGGGGCTGCTTTTTAGATTCTTATTTGGAAACTAGAACATAGAATAATAGAGCTGGAAGGGACCTTGGAGGTCTTCTAGTCGAACCCCCTGCTCCAGCAGGAGACCCTATACCAGTGATGTCTCAGCTTTTCGTCGTCGCATGCCAATAGTAATGCAATGCTCAATGCATGACCCCCCTATTCACTCCTTGCCCCAGGCATGCATGGCAGATACTTGACAATGAGCTGGCTGGTGGGGGGCATGCATGCATGCGCATTGGATCAGTTCCACATGAGGGCTTGCATGCCAGCAGAAATGGTTCTCCGTGCCACTTCCAGCATATGTGTCATAGGTTCGCCATCACGGCCCTATACCATTATGGAAAGTTGGCTGTCCAGTCCCTTCTTAAAAACCTCCAGTGATGGAGCACCCACAACTTCTGAAGGCAAGCCATGTGTGTGTGCTCACTCACACAAGCGGAGAGCGTTCATGTTGGAAACACCATTCATGTGAAAAAAGCTTTGCACCGGGGTGCAAAGCTGACTGGGATGTGAGTCATCCCTGAAGATTTTTCTCACTTTTTAAGACAGCAAGTCCTAGTGAGGTCATCTAGTGCAATGTTTGCCACCTGGTGGTCTGCTGCCTACTGGTGGTCCGTGAGAAAATTTTGGTGGTTTGCAGAGAAATGTCACCCCCAGAGCAATTAATGCAGGCTGTGAAGGAACACAAGGCTGCGCCACCCACATGGCCTGTGGGAACCCTCCCTGCCCACTAAAGGCCCTGTCACATTGGCTGATGAATGCAAAACATATGTAAAAAGAACACAGCGGATGAGAAAATGTTCCATCCATTGTTATCCACTCTCAAAAGTGCCCCAAATTTGCAGTAACCAACAGGAGCGACAACAATGGAAAGTAACGGACGGGAGAAAACGTAGCGAGGATGTAAAGCGGATGCTCCACGGAAGCCTAGCGGATGGAAGCAGATGGAAGCGGATGGCACATCTGCAGGGCTTCCAGGGAGCACAGTGAAGTGGACGCATAGCGGACGGAACGGATGCATCACGGATGCCTAGCAGATGCCTAGCAGATGCAAAGCGTTCACTGACATGCAGAGAGGATGCATTGCGTCAGCCCCGTGGATATAAAAGGATGCAGCTCGCAAGCAGGTCACCATTCAGAGGAAAGACCTGCTGCCAGACACATCTCCAGCAACAACATGGGAAGAAGAGGAAGCCTGTGCCATCTTTTGCCAGCCCTGGCAAGAAGGACAGGCCACCATCTCCACCCCTGGCCCTGACTCTGCTTCTGCTGGGCTTCTGCTGCTCGAGGCTGACTCTGTTGGTGCTGGTGCTTCTGCTGGTGCTTACCTTGCTGGTGCTGCTCCTGGTCCTGCTGATGCTTGTGTGCTCCTGGTCTCCTGGTCCTGCTGGTCCTTGCTGGTGCTGCTGTTGCTGGTTGCTGCTGTTGCTGCTGCTGCTGGTGGTGGTTGTGGACCAACCCCTAGAAACCACAAAGTCTGACTGATGAAGCCCAGAAGCCCTGCCAAAGGGAGAAGAGGCAATCATGTGATAGGGAGAGGAGACAGTACTCCATTGAAGAGGAACATGAGGATGAGATGCTCAAATGGCTGAGGGAGAATGAGTACCTCTGGCAGAAGGACACAGGCTCTTATTGAGACAACAAGAGGAAGCAGGCGCTTGGAGAGAGAAGGCGGAGAGCCTGGGCTACACTTCGGAGGTCCTCCTCGGGTGGTGGAAGCACATGCACACCTGGTACAGGAAGCTGCACCTCAAGAAGGCTGGCCAGGCCGCGGTCAAGCCTCACGGACTGGGAGACCTACGTGATGGCCAAGTGCAGCTTTTTGGAGGGTGAGGTCCGCCACCGAGGAGCAGCCCCTCTGTCAACCCCTCTCTCTCAGGCAACCCAAAGAGAACCCACCGTCCTCTTCTGGCCCAAGAGTCAGCTCCTGTGTCCAGGCAGGAATCTGTGGAGCGCACCACGACAGAGACCCCCCAACAGCTGTACTACCTGGTGCAGAGCACGTTGGACCCCCTGATGCCACTGATGCCACAGATGCTGCCGACGCCACAGATGACACCGATGCTCACCTCGCTCATCTGCAGACCAGGCAGCCCCACTACACTCCTCTTTCCTCCACCCCACAGCCAAGCCCGGCCTCAGAAACATCTGTCATCGGTCTTGGGACTGACACCCCATTGTCATGGAGGAAGGGGCTTCAACATCACAGGATTGAGCGAGCTCTCTGAGAGCTCCTTCACACACCATCCCCTGTTGTCCTCTCGGGCCAGCACCCCAATGGCGCCTCAGACCAGCACTCCAGCCACTGCCACCTCCACAGCAACTGGACCCTTCACCCCTGAGACTATGGGCATGCCTCAGAGTGACTGAGAAGAGTGCCAGAGACTGGGTTGCTACCTGTTGACTTTATCTTTGCTTGGATTACATTACTTGGGTCATTTTGCTTTTACCGTTGTTATTAAATAAAGATTATCTTTGCTTCACACACTTGGTTCAGTTCTTTTAGTAAATAAAGTCTTGGTGGAAACTTTTAGAAATGGATTAAGCCTTTGCATGCTTGTGGATGGGCAAGGATAGCAGTGGGATGGGCAGAGGATACCTGTGGGATGGGTAATAGCTGTGGAATGGGTTAGGATAGCAGTGGGATGGGCAAGGATACCTGTGGGATGTAATAAGCTGGGAGGTTAGGATAGCAGTGGGATGGGCAGATACCTGTGGGATGGTAATAGCTGTGGATAGATAACCTCCAGTGCAAGCATAGTGGGACTGTATGTCCACCCTCCCAGTGCCACACCTATGGCCCTTTATTATCAATAACAAGTAATCATTATCCACACATTTCAACATAAACACAACTCATTATTAAATGCCCTGTCTATGTTGGGCCACTCAACATACATGGCACAATCTCATCATGTGATGAAACAGGCTGCAGGAAGCATTCATTAAGCATCTACCATCCTGTCTTGCCACTCACTGCTCCACCTGGGAGTTGTACCAGTTTTTCAGGAGGTTGCGCTGCTTCTACCCTTCACATGAAGCTCTGTGGGGCCTTGCACATCCACAGTATCTATCAGGTTTTCACCCTTCCTCCATTCACCAGGTTCCATGTCCCCATTCCTTGTTGGTGATCCACAAGCCTGTTCTGCAACACTGGGTAGTGGGTGCGCATTGAGATTGTGCAGGATGCAGCAAGCTTCCATGATCCTCCTCAGGGTCTCTGGGCGTTGCTGCATGGTGGTGAGAAGTACCTGGAACCTGTTGGCCAAGATGCCAAAGGGCGTTCTCCACCACCCGCCTTGCCCTGGACAGCCTGTAGCTGAAGATCCTCTCTTCACGGGTGAGGAGTCTGGAAGTGTAGGGCTTCATGAGGTAGGTTCTGAGGGAGAAGGCGTAATCCCCCACGATGAAGTAGGGCACATCTTGGGTGTCGTTGGGCAGGGGGTCTTGATCTGGGAAGCCCATGATGAGGTTGCGTTCCAGCCCCTCCTTGAGGTCACTGGCGTTGTATACCTGGGCATCTGAAGATGACCCGTTGCCTGAAGCATCGATTACATGAACTTGTAGTCACATCGACCATGGTGAAGAGGATGATGCTGAAGAAGCCCTTGTAGTTGAAATAAGTGGACCCTGAGTTGGCTGGTGCTTTGCAGGCCACGTGCTTCCCATCTATGTCTCCAACGGTGTGGGGGAAGTTCTACTTCTGATACCACTGCTCTGCAACTTTCTTCCAGCCTTCTTCAGTGGAGTGGCACTGGAGGAGCTCCTCCAGGTATTCTTTGATGATGGCCTGCACCACTTCTCTGACCACAATGCTGATGGTGTTGTGTGGCACCCTCCGGGTGTACTGCATGCTCCTGTACATGGTCCCTGAGGCAAGGTGGCGCAGAGTCAGTGCCATCTTCAGGCCAGGGTCCAGGCTGGGATGGAAGTTGGTGTTTGCCTTGGGCAACCTGGGTCTCCAGCCACTCCAACAACTTCGTCAAACATGGCTGGTGGCATCCTCATGAAGTTCTGGAATGCACGAGGTCTTTGTTCCTCAGGTCCACCATCAGCTTGTCATACAGTCCCGTACTCGGCTCTTCTCGTGATCATCTTCAGATCCAGGCACTTTTGGACGCCTCCTTTTTCTTCCCGTAGAACAGGTGAAAGAGCCTGTAGAGGGCTTCGCACTTGTTAGAACGATGGCGGCTACCAAAAGGAGTGTGCGACGATCCATGGTGGAGATGACTGGATGCGTGTGGAAGAGCAAGAGCAAGAGCAAGGCTGCAGAGGTCTGCACAGTAGCTGCTGGACTAAAAGTGAGATCCAGGTGATTTCTCCCCCTTTTTATTGGAAATATCCTTTTTCTGCTAGGTGTCCTTCCACATACTCCAGGCATCCTCCAGACATCCTAAATATCCGAGATACATCCACCTATACAATTTTTTTCCATTTTAATGCTTTATATGTTAGCTGCATCTGCTTTCATTCTTTCTACGTCCGTGCTACTAACGTTGCGTGTCCATTGCGTGTCCGTTTCGCTTCCTCCCTGTGACCGTTTCCCGCTGGAGCGGATGTGAGTTACGTGGATGCACAGCGGATGCCTACGCGATATAGCGGATGCATAACGGATGATGACGGACGTATAACAGATGTTCCCCGTATATGTAGCGGATGTAGAACGGACTTGTTGGATACTTCATCCGCTCAAAAGGTTTTGTGCAGCTCAGAACTTTTTAGCAGATGAAATGTCAATAGACGGAGTGGACGGATAGAGAGTATGAAAAACGTATGCAGTTAGTACAGAACAGATGCATCGCATTAACAATGGATGGCAAGTGTTCTCTCCATTTTATATCCTCTTTCCATCCTTGGTGCATGTGTGACATGGGCTTTTCTGCTTATCTGGCAAACTGCCTGCTAAGTTGCTATTTTCCTCCCCCCCCCCCCCGACCATCAGCTGTTCTGCCATGCTGGGAGATTTAGATTAGCTAGGAAGCAGGAAATCATTGGATTTCTTGCTTTGTAGCTAATCTTTAGATCTTCCAAACCTTTCGTAGGACTGAAGCTTCTCTTATTCAGTGCAGGTAGCTGAGGGCAGAAAGATAGATCTCTGAATGAATCGGGGATTCTGTGAGCAACTCAATCTGCCTGCCTGTTTTGCCTGATTTGGGGTAAAGGTTGCTCTTGTTTTTTATAAAAAAATCAATATTTACATTCATTGTGTGTTGTGCAGTTAGCCAATTGCAGAATCATAGATCTCTAAATTAATCTGTGATTCTGTGAGCAACTCAATCTACCTGACTGTTTTGATTGATTTTGGGTAAAAGTTGTTCTTTTTTATATAAAAAATTCAATATTTACATAAATATTTATAATATTTACATACAAGACATGCCCAGTCAGTCACATGACCACCAAGCCACACTGAAAAATTAGGCCACACCCACAGAACTGGTTGTTAAGAAATTTGAATCCCACCCCACCTCTCTGTGTTTGTGTGTGTGTGTGTGTGAGAGAGAGAGAGGGGGGAGGGAGGGGGGGAGGGAGAGAGACAGGTTAGATCAGATCTCTCTCTCTCTCTCTCCCACCAATGTCAACAAGCCACCATCAGTCAAAATTCGTATTAGTGGTCCCTGGGATTTAAAATTATGAGTTTGCTGGTCCCTGAGGTCCAAAATGTTGGTGACCCCTGATTTAGTGGTACCAAGGAACAGCCTACAATGTTTTGTGCTGTGCTCACCACCCTCTGTAATGTCTTTCTATCTGCGGCTGTCAAGCCAGCATACCACACCATCGTGCAAATTCAAAGCAAAGCAAAGCATGTTTGTGGTCATTCTCAGTTTATTCAAGTGAAACCTGACAGATGGTTGGTTACCAGGGTTCGAAAGAGGGCCTTCTCCCTGGAACATCATTCCATCTGAGATTAGCTTGTCTCCAAACCCGTTTGGCCTTTCATGAGGCCATAAAAACATAGTTTTGGATTCCAGGTTCTGAATGTGTGAGACAGCCCTTCTGTTGACTTTGTTTTGGTTATGGGTCATCTGTGGCTTACAACCACAATTGGGAACCACAGTTATTGTTGCCAAGCGAGGAGTTTTTAGGTGAGTTAAGTAATGAAATGGGTCAGCTTTGGAAGCCATATTAGCACCAGAAACCTCCAGGCTGCCACATTCTTAAGCATGGGAAGATGGGGGGGGGATTTCATGGTTAGACAGAATAGCATTCTTCTTTAGAGTCAAGGTCATGTTGTTCCTAAATCTGGCTGAGAAGTAGTGAGGGGATGTCTCAAGTTGGGACGGATAGTGATTGGGGCATGTGATGGAATGATGGGTGCAGTGGGGTGGATTTGGATTTGTAAATTTTTACTTACTGGAGGGAAACCCGGAACTCTCAGATTCGGGTTTTCACAGATGTGGCAGTATACCTACTCTAATAAAAGGAATCTCTGAGAAGATGCCTCTCTCAGAGTTTTTAATTGGTGTTTCTTGTCACAGCAGTTCAGCGAATCACTGAAGTCATTCAGTGGCTTTCCCCGCATTGACTTTGCTTGCTGGAAACCAGGTGGGAAGATCAACAGATTGATCACATGGTCCTGGGATGCTGCAACCATTGGGAATAATGGCAGTTGCCAGACGACCTGAATTTTGATCACGTGACCATGAGGAAGTTGCAATGGGTAATTGTAAGGACCAATTATAAATGACTTTTCTCAGAGCCTTTGAAAGTTTGAATAGTCACTAAATGTCTAAGTCGAGGACTACCTCTAGTAAATTTTATGAAGCTTCACTGCCCCAAGATTTTTATTTTATATTATGTATTTTATTTGTTTCTGTCTGTTTTATCACAAGCAGCCCAGAGTCACTTATACTGAACGGGGAACTGAATCAATTTCATAGACAAGGCCAAACAGACATGATTGTTCAATCATGACTTATTTTCATAATTGTTCAGTGTACACACAAGTACTCAAAAACATAGTTCTTTTTGATTGAATTGTTGAATTTTGTGTGTCTGTGTGTATCATTCACTTTGTCATGGTGGCACATTACAGGTTCAGAGCTGAAGAAGCTTCTTGGATGACAGGTGAAACATCTTCAAAGAATAATAAGAAGGTCGAGTTGACTTCTTATTATTACTTGGATGATACTCTCCACAGATATTTAGCTATGCACTCAGAGCTGAAGAAGCTTCTTGGTTGAGAAGCAAAATGTCTTCAAAGAATAATAAGAAGGTCCAGTTGCCTCTTGAAAAAGCATCTTTGGGACAACCATGTCCTGGATGACCCAAAATCTCCATAGACGTAAGAAGAGCTCCCAAAAAAAGAAAGACAGATTTTCATAATATTTAGTTTATTTTATTTTATTGTCATTGCACCTTGTACAACAAAATGAAATATCTTCTTCAGTATACATTATGACTATGAAAATAAAACAAAAACACGCATCCTTCACATTCTATACATTGAATTGAAAACCCCTGATATTGCATAAATATTGCACTATATGGTAGAATTCAATAGAGTTACTGCCCTGGGATAGAAACCATTTTTCAGCCTATTTGTCCTTGTTTTTTATTATCCTGTACCATCTGCCAGATGGTAATAGTTCAAAAAAAGAGTGACCAGGATGAGATGGATCTTTAAGGAGGTTTTGAACTTTCTTAATGCAGTGGGAGCTATAAAGCTATAAAGCTCTTCCAAAGAGAGGAGATCCTCTGGGTAATAATGTTAACCCATTTGAGTGCTGTCCTATCTACCCCTGTGCAATTGATAAACCACACAGAAGTGCAGTATGTTAAAATGCTCTCTATGGTGCAGTGGTAGAAGGTCACCAGCAGTTTTTCATTCAGTTGTTGTTTTCTGAGAAGTCTCAGGTAATATCATCTCTGCTGGGCCCTTTTGACCAGTGCTGCAATGTGAGATGATGATGATGATGATTTACAAAGTCTGCATGACTATCTATTCATCTTCTCATCACTCCTTATCACCCATCCCCTCCCAGTTGTGACTGTATGGCTGTAACTTTGTTGCTTGTATCCTTACAATTTATATTGACTGTTTCCTAGTATGATTTGATGACTTATTGTACCCTATGACTATCATTAAGGGTTGTATCTTATGATTCTTAACTCTTGACGAATGAGAGCATTTGCACCAAGACAAATTCCTTGTTTGTCCAATCACGCTTGGCAGATAAAGAATTCTGTTCTGTTCTGTTCTGTTCTGTTCCGTTCTGTTCCATGCCATGCCATGCCATGCCATGCCATGCCATGCCATTCCATTCTATTCCATTCTATTCTATTCTATTCTATTCTATTCTATTCTAACAATAACAAGAAGAGGGAGAGGGAGAGGGAGAGGGAGAAGAAGAAGAAGAAGAAGACGAAGACGAAGACGAAGACGACGACGACGAAGACGAAGACGAAGAAGAAGAAGAAGAAGAAGAAGAAGAAGAAGAAGAAGAAGAAGCAGAAGAAGAAGAAGAAGAAGAAGAAGAAGAAGAAGAAGAAGAAGAAGAAGAAGAAGAAGAAGAAGAAGAAGAAGAAGTAGTCCTTAAGCCAGGTCTATTGCAAGAAAGAAAAATGTTACAGAATCTTGGATTTTGTATATGTGTATTTTAGCTCTCATTTATTAATGAGAATGTTAATGCCTTTGTTCTTAACTCTGGTTTTTTAAAAAAAACCTCTGGGGAATTTGCTATTCATTTAGCAGATATGAACGAAATGTCCATCTGTGCTTATTCTGTAATATTGTGGAAGTATCCATTTATGTCTCTAGGCTTTAGATAATTTTATTATGTATTTATTCTGCTCCTCTTCTCAGACAGAAGGACTGTCTCAGGTAGCTGCACGGAATTTTAAAAAGGAAAACAGCCGCAAGCCTCTAATTTACTTAGTCAAACATTCACTTAAATGTTTATTTTACAAAGGATTTTTTTTAAGGAAGACCAGGAAACACTACAGTGTTTGGCATCCAGAAGCATGTTGCAATCAATAGCTGTATTAATAGACGTTCTCTGTATCCATTTCAAATGCTATATATTCAAGGTGAAATATCATGGTTTAGAGCAAGGGTGTCAAACTCAAGGCCCATGGGTCAGATCTGTGCTTAAATCCAGCCTATGGGGCCAGCCTGGAAATATTTAGGGATTAGCTCATGGTCCCTCAGGTGACTAAAACAAGCTGAAAAGTGAGCTAAAAAACAGCCCAAAATGGGTCCTAAAATGAGCCCAAAACAGCCCCAAAATGGGCTGAAAATGACCAAAAAATCAGCTGAAAAACAGGCCCAAAACAGGCTGAAACTTGACAAAAAGGGCTGAAAATGGCTGAAAAACAGGCCCAAAACAGACTGAAAATGGGCCAAAAATAGGCCCAAAACAGAACCAAAATGGGCCCAAAACAGCCCCCCAAAATGGGCTGAAACAGACAAAAAAGGGCTGAAATGGCCAAAAAATGAGCTGAAAAAGAGGCCCAAAACAGGCTTAAAATGGGCTAAAAAACAGGCCCAAAATGGGCTGAAAATGGACAGAAAGGCCTGAAAATGGTGGAAAAATAGGCCCAAAACAGGCCAAAAATGGGCTGAAAAACAGGCCCAAAACGAGATGAAAAATGGGTCAAAAATAGGCCCCAAAAGAGGACCCAAAAACAGGTTAAAAATGGGCCTAACCCTAACCTCACACTGCTATCCCCCTACCTCCCACCCTGCTGCCAGCCCACAGAGGAGAACTGCAGTGCTGATCCGGTCCTCGAAGAAACCAAGGCTCAGTGGTTAGAATGTAGTATTGCAGGTAAACTCTGCTCACTTGTCAGCAGTTCGATCCTGAGAGGCCCAAGGTTGACTCTGCCTTCCATCCTTCCGAGGTCAGTAAAATGAGGGTTAGGGTTGTTGTTGTGCAGCAAGTTGTTGACTCTATAAATCACTTCTAGAGAGCTGTAAAACACTGTGAAATAGTATATAAGTCTAAGCACTATTGCTATGGCTATTGCTGCTGTTTAATCTGGTTTCCTCATTGACTTGTCAAAAGGTTGCAAAAAAGGATCACATGACCTGGGACATTGTACCCATCATAAATATAATTTGATTTATGTTTGTGAAGCATCGGAATGTTGAACATGTGACTATGGGCCATAAGTATGAAAAATGGTCATAAGTCACTTTTTTGAGTGCCATTGTAACTTCGAAGAGTCACAAATGAATGGTTGAAACTTGAAGAGTTCCTGTAATTATAGGTAGGCCAATGGCCATAACCCAGAAATATTTTTTTTTAAAAAAATTATGCAAAGTTTGCTCGAAAATGGAACCCAGAATGATCATTAATGATTCTTCAACTTGGAACAAAAACTCTGAGTGAGTTGCTGGAAGGCAAACAGGACAGTTAATACTCCAGAAAAAGAGATATTTCATCAGTCTGATTTTTAACAAGCAAAAGCAATGGCTGAAAATTGTGGAATAAAATTTAACAGTGATAAATGCAAATCTCTTCCCTTTAAAAATTAGAAATCAAAGACCTACCTTGATTGGCAATACTTGGCTTAGCAATCATACTTGTGAATATTTGGAATTGACATTGACTGCTCACCAAGTATGACTCAACAGCAGGGTATGATTGCAGAAAGACTCCATAATTTTAGGGTGCATTAACTAATGACAGTAATAATCAAAGAAATTGAATAACATTCATGATCCAAAAAGATGGTGAAAACCTCTTCCCAGGCAAAGATCACACTACTTTGTGATGGAAATGCTTTAACTTAGAGTCCTGCATGTAGAAGGTAGATGGTGTCAAAATATATTTTACTTTAATTGTGACATGAAATCTTAAGCCCCTGTCACAATGGCTGACGGATGCAAAACGTTTGCAAAAAGGACACAGTGGACGAGAAAAAATGTTCCATCATTGTTATCCGCTCTCAAAAGTGCCCCGAATTTGCATAACCAGAGAGACAACACGGAAAGGAAACGGACGGGGGGAAGACATAGGGCCAAATGGAAACGCGGATGTTCCACGGAAGCCTAGCGGATGGAAGCAGATCACAGCGGATGACACATCCACAAGGTTCCGGGGTGAGCACAGCAAAGTGGACGCGGAAGAGAAAGAGCGGATTGCCGAGCGGATGCCGAGTGGATGCCGAGCGGAATTAAAGCGGATGTAGAGTTG
>BHFT01021953.1:0-13923 GCA_004320025.1 Laticauda laticaudata
TAAAATAGAGGTTAGAAAATGAATGTTATCACTGTAAAGATGTAACTTAAATTTTTAAATAAGATTTGAAAAAAGATGTAAAAGTGTTACACTCCAATCTAGTAATTACAGAGGAAAATTTGTTTTATGAGAAAAGATAATATGAAATTGTAAACAGGACAGACAAAAGTATAAAAGATTGATTAGAAAGATTTTAAAAATTAGAAAAAGATATGTAATATGTAACAAAGGAATTATATAATTTAAAATAAGGCTATAGGAAGTAAAGAAAGGGGAAAGCAATTGAAAAAAACCTGTGAAAATAGTTATAAGATATGGATTAGAATGTATAAGATAAATAAGTATTGAGTTTATATCTGTATGGAGAAGAGATAACCCAGGGCCACGCTATTCTCAAAAAAAGATATTTTATTTGTATTTTTATGTTTTGTGAAAACTTAAATAAAACTTTTATTTTTTAAAAAAGCAGTGTTCCAATATTTGAGGGGTGGCCACAAAGAAGAGGGAATTGACCTATTTTGTACCAGAAGACAGGACAAGAAGCAATGGATGGAAAGTAATCAAGGAGAGAAGCAACCTAATTAAGGAGAAATTAACCTGTGGGTTGCCTTCAGAAGTTGTGGGTGCTCCATCACTGAAGGCTTTTAAGAAGACTGGACTGCCACATGTCTGGGATGGTATAGGGTCTCCTGCTTGAGCAGTGAATTGGACTAGAAGACCTTCAAGATCCCTTCCAATTCAATTATTCTGGTTTTCTGTTCTATGTCCTGTTCAAAAATGGATTCCAGGCTCTAAGACAAACCCAAGGGAAACAAGCGTCAAACTCTAAAATACAGAAGCTGCATTCTTTCTGGCAGCCCTAAAAAGCACTAATCTTCCTTAAAGAAAGCAAGTGGCAACTTTGCAAATGGCTTATCCTTCATAAAATCTTGACTTGGACCAGCTGGTGGTGTCGCTTTGATCAAGAATGGCCAGCAGCCCACAAACTAATTGAGAAGCTCTTGTACAAGGCATCCGTTCAAAGTCCTGGTATGGAGCATCTGTTCCTTCCCTGCCACCTGCCATCTAAGAAAGAGCAAAGAAGTTTCCCAAAAGGAGGAGAGAAAGAGAGACAAAGGAAGAGATTGAGAAAGAGAAATAACTTTTCATTTTGGCTGATCCTTCTGTATGCATTAAGTCTCATCCACATGAGAAGGCTGGATTTTTTTTTTAAGCACAGCAACTTTAAGAGGTGTGAACTTCAATTCCCAGAATCCCCAGTCACTAGCATAAGAAAATGGAGAATAACAGAATAGTACAGTTGGAAGGGACCTTGGAGGTCTTCTTGTCCAACCCTCTGCTCAAGTACAAAACACAGAGATACAATCAAGATCAAGTGAGATACTGATACATCTCTATAAAGCCTTTGTGAGAGCACACCTAGAGTACTGCATCCAGTTTTGGTTACCACATTATAAAAATATGTTGTGATTCTAGAAAAAGTACAGAGAAGAGCAACCAGGATAATTAGGGGATTGGATGCTAAAACATACAATGAACGGTTGCAGGAACTATGCACAACTAGTCTAGTGAAGAAAAGGACCAGGGGAGACAGGATAGGAGTCTTCCAATGTTTGAGATGCTGCCACAGAGAGGAGAGAGTCAAGCTATTTTCCAAGGCACCTGAAGGCCAAACAAGGAATAATGGATGGAAACTGAACAAGGAGAGATTCAACCTGGAAATAAGGAGAAACTTTCTGACAGGGAGAACAGTCAACCAATGGAACAGAAGTTGCCTTCAGAAGTTGTGGGAGCTTCATCACTGGAGGCTTCCAAGAAGAGACTGGACTGCCATCTGTCAGAAATGGTGTAGTCTGCTTGGATTGGAGTAGATGACCTCCAAGGTTCCTTCCAACTCTGTTAATCTTTGTCTGTATCTATACCATTCCAGACAAATCACAGTCCAGTCTCTTCTTATAAGACGTATATACTTCAAATATATGGAGATGTGGTGGCTCGGTGGTCAGAGTGCAGTACTTCCATTCTTCCAAGGTTAGTAAAATGAGGACCCAGATTGTTGGGAGCAGGAGGCTGACTCTGTAAACCACTTAGAGAACGCTGTGAAGCACCATGAAGAGGTATATAAGTCAAAGTGACATTGCTATTATTGTATTATTATATATTCAAGTATGCATATAAATGACATATATACAGTATATATACAGGTAGTCCTTCACTTATGGCCATAATTGAGCCCAATACTTGCTGTTGTAAGTGAAACATTTGTTAAGTGACTTTTGCTCTATTTTATGACTTCTTTTGCTGGAATTGCTAAGTGAATCACTGAAGTTATTAAGTTAGTCACATGGTTGTTAAGTGAATCTGGCTTCCTCATTGACTTCGCTTGTCAGAAGGTTGCAGAAGGGGATCACATGGCCTCAGGATCCTGCAATTGTCATAAAAATAGAACAGAACAGAACAGAAAAGAATAGAATAGAATTCTTTATTGGCCAAGTGTGATTGGACACACAAGGAATTTGTCTTTGGTGCATAAGCTCTCAGTGTACACAAAAGGAAAATACATTCATCAAGAACAAAAAGATACAACACTTAGTGATAGTCATAGATAACTAATAAGCAACCAAATAATACTAGAAAACAAATACAACAATATAAATTGTGAAGATACAAGCAGCATGGTTATAGTCATAAGTGGGAAGAAATAGGTACTAGGAAGGATGAGAAGAATAATAGTAATACACTTTTAATAAATAATTTGACAGTGTTGTGGGAATTAGTTGTTTAGCAGAGTGATGGCATTCAGGGAAAAACTGTCCATGTGTCTAGTTGTTCTGGTGTGCAGTGCTCTATAATGTCGTTTTGAGGATAGGAGTAGAAAGAGTTTATGTCTGGATTTGAGGGGTCTGTAGATATTTTCACAGCCCTCTTTTTAACTTGTGCAGTATACAGGTCCTCAATGGAAGACAAGTTGGAAGAAAATATTTTTTCTGCAGCCCTAGCTATCTGTTTGAAGACTGTGTCTGTCTTGTTTTGTTGCAGAGCCAAACCATTATAGAGGTTCAGATGACAAACTCAATAATTCTCAAGCATCTGAATTTTGATCATCTGACAATGGGGAGGTTATAATGGTCATAAGTGTGAAAAACAGTCATAAGTCATTTCTTTCAATCCTATTGTCACAATCACTAAACAAACTGTTGTAAGTCAAGGACTTCATGTACTTCAAGACTACAGCTTTGTTGACTTGAAATTTCCAGAAACTAATGTAGAATTTTCGTTGGGCAATGCTACAATTTTTTTTCTTGCTTTTCTAAACCTGAATTTCTTAAACTTTACCTCTCCCAGGCACCCTTCCCATTTGTAATAATTACAGAGGATCCCAAAACAGCTTGGGTTATATTTATTGATGTTTAGTGCATTAAAAATTAAATGGACAGACTCATAGTATATTTATTCCATCATGTCAATACAACATTAACCCCATTAAAGATCAACAGAAATAAAATAGCTTGCATGAAAAGCCCTTCATTTATATATTAAATAATAATAATGATGAGAATGATGAGAAGTGAGACATTGTTCTAAATTTTTGCAAATGTTTTTGATAGCTGGCATTAAAAAGTAATTGTGGAACTCTAAGTGAGTCTTGGGGGCCCTAAAAGTCCTCAGATCACATTTTAAGAAACATTGTTCTGCACCATAATGTTCCTGATTTGCTCAATGATCTAACAAAGATTATTAGGGGCCTAGAAGCTATAATGAAGGAAGAACAATGGCAGAAACTGGGTTTATCTAGTATAGTGAAAAGAAAGGGTGACATAATAGCAGTCTCACAATATTTGAGGGGCTCCTACAAAGAAGAAGTAGTCAACTTATTCTCCAAACCACCAGAGTATAGGACAAGAAGCAATGGAGGGAAATTAATCCAAGAGAGAAGCAACCTGGAATTTAGAAGAAACTTCTTTACAGTGAGGACAATTGACCAGCGGAACAAATTGCCTTCAGGAATTGTGGGTGTCCCATCACTGGAGGCTTTAATTCCAAGCTGGGACAAAGAGACTAGAGACAAAATGGAAGCTGGAGGCTGATTGGAAAGAGGATTTGATGATGAAGGAGAATCAGGGGTGGGATTCTACCAGTTTAGACCAATTCTGGTGAGCTAGTAATTCCGGTGAGCATTTGGCCTTGCCAGACACCCCTGCTCTTTCATGTGCTTTATTTCGTCTTTTTTTTTTTTTTAAATTCACAGGGACTGCAGTACAAGGTAAGTATTAGAGTTGAAAATGGGTTTTTTTAATGCTGTGCACCCGCAGAGAACACACTCACCAAACCGGTAGTTACACGGGTTGGATCGCGCCACTGAAGAGAACCATCAAGCACATGATTCTCTGGTGCAGCTGACTACATGGGTTGAGAGTGGGGAGTATTTATACCTTCTCTTGGGCTTTGCACTTGAACTTCCTGTTCCTGTGCAAGAACATGTATTCTATTGACTCACAAGGGCCATCTGTAACTCCTAGGCGTTTGTCTGAGCTTCAGTTTGATTGAAGTTTGGCTGATGCATTGAAAGGACTTGTTGAGCAAATTCCTATTGTTGCTGAGGGCTAATCCTACTTTTGTTTAGGGCTGGACCTTGCTTCTGGGAATAATAGATTACCAAATCTGCATTTCTAAAAGCTATCCTCAGTTTGGCATCTGCTTGGGAGATGTTTCTGTCTCCCTTAAGATTTATATTTCTTTTTTAGAGGAAATATTTTATTCCTGCCTTTTTAAAATATTTCTCAAACTGTTTCATTCTGCTAGGAGAGGGGTAGCTTCCCACAAGGCTTTTAAAAAGGGACTGGACATTCACTTTCCTGTGTGAGCAGGGGGTTAGACTACAGGACCTCCAAGGTCCCTTTCAATTCTATTACTCTGTTCATCTCTGACTCATGCAAGGTTCTAGGTTTTTTTAAACATCATTTTGTGTTGCAAGCTTTGTGATTTACACTGCAATATAACAAATTTCCCCATAGCAGATATGTATCTGAATTGGAATGCAATTGTATTTCGCACTGTAAATGTGATGATGATATTGTTCTCAATACAGGAGAAAGAAAGATTATGTGTTAAAAACATTTTTGCAGGGAAAAACATTTTGACATAAGAAATGCTGGTTTTGTAAAAAGTAATAATAATAATAATACATATTTGAATGCATATTTATGCATGCATTTTCATATCGCTATTATTATTATTTTTTTAAACTACATTGCTGTGGAGATGGCATGTCAAGGAAACTATTTGTCTCTTCTGGCCTCATTCTGATTTTTTTATAGGAAATATTCAGATTGCAGCTCTTCTAATACAGAGGAAAAATATTGTAAGGCTGATAATTTATGCCGTTTTATATTTCTGTGTTATATTTTATTATTTTGTTTTATTGAAACATGATTTAAAAAAGGATTCTGCCACCTGTCCTGGTAGGAGAGAATCTGGATGTGTTTATCCTCGAAGCAAATAGAAGGCTGAGTGATAATAATAACAATAAAAAAAGGTTAAACTTACATTCATTCTACCCAGGGAGAAGGAAAGAAAAGTTTATGGAAGGGGTAGATTTTCTAAAATGCATGAGTCAGCCAAGAGATTTCTTCAGCCTTCCTTTCATGTCTGAAAAGACTAATGCACATATCACAAAACAGGATTTGGTAAAGCCCCTGTCCCACTGCACTAACGGATGCAAAGAGGATGTAAAACATTAAAAAAAAGTTTGCCATCCGTTGGAAAACGCTATGCATCCATTGTGTACTCACTGCATATGTGTTTCATATGCTCTATCCGTCGAGCATCTGTCCACTGAGATTTCATCCGCTCAAGAAGTTTTGAGCTGCACAAAACTTTGTGAATGGATGAACTTTCCGCTGTGTACGATGTAAATCCGTGACATATGAGCAACAAACGTTCTATGTCCGTTTATCATCCATTAAACGTCCGCTGTATCCTCTCTGCATCCTCTGGGCATCCCCTCAACTCACATCCGCTGTAGCTGAAAACGGAAACAGGGAGGAAACAAAAGATACACGGAACATCTACACAGCGTTAGTAGCACGGAAATAGAAAGGATGAGCAGTGAACGGTTTGCATCCTATATACATCTGCTAGGTTTCCTATGAACTTCCCTTTAACATCCCTGCTACATACTACCCACGTCCATTCTTTTCCTTTCTTTTCCGTTCTGTTTATGCAAATTTTTGCCACTTTTGGGAGCGGATGACAATGGATGGAGCCACCCCAAAAAATTTGCTCGTCCACTGTGTCCTTTTTGCATACGTTTTGCATCCGTCGGCCAGTGTGACCTAGCCTTTTAAAGAATTATTTCTTTCTTGTGGAATGGAAAAACGCATCATATTTATTTAGGAAAAGGATGGCATTAGAAGTCAGCTCTCACTTCAGTTCTGAAGCTTCTTCAGATGAACCAGAACCGAAGAAGCTTCTTGGATAAGAAGCGAAATGTCTCCAAAGAAAAACCAGAAAGTCCAGTTGCCTCTTGAAAAAGCCCCTTTGGGACCTGCAAGGAAGCATAAAATCTAAAATCTCACCTTGGTTGGGTCTTCGTGTTAATCTGACAATGCTGATCGATTGTAAGACGTCAAATTTTCTAAAGGAAATTCCTTAGGCAATTATTTTATTTCACTTTTCATTGGGTCTCCTACTAGCCTAACAGATAACCAGAGTTGGAAGGGACTTTGTAGGTCATCTAGTCCAACCCCCTACCCAAGCAGGAGACCCTACACCATTTCTGACAGATAGCAGTCCAATCTCTTCTTGAAAGCCTCCAGGGATGAAGCTCCCACAACTTCTGAGGGCAACTTCTGTTCCATCGGTTGATTGTTCTCCCTGTCAGAAAGTTTCTCCTTATTTCCAGGTTAAATCTCTCCTTCTTCAGTTTCCATCCATTATTCCTTGTCCGGCCTACAGGTGCGACAGAAAATAGCTTGACAACTTCCTCTCTGTGGCAGGCCCTCAAATATTGGAAGACTGCTCTCCTGTCTCTCTTGCTATCTTCACTAGACTAGCCAAGCCCAGTTCCTGTAACAGTTTTTCATATCTTTTTGCCTCCCGTCCCATAATCATTCTGGTTGCTCTTCTCTGAACTTTTTCTGGAGTCTCAACATCTTTTTTATAATGTGGTGACCAAAACTGGATGCAGTATTCTAGGTGTGCTCTTACACTTTCGTCTAGTGAAGAGAAGGACCAGGGCTTTATAGAGTGGTATTAGTACCTCACTTCACCTTGATTGTATCCCCCTGTTAATGCAGTTTAGGATTGCATTAGCTTTTTTGGCTTCTGCTGCACACTGCTGGCTCCTATTTAACTGGTTGTCCACTAAGACTCCAAGATCCCTCTCACACTTCCCACTATTGATCCTGGTTTCACCCAGCCTATATGTGTACTTTTGGTTTTCCTTGCCTAAGTGTAGGGCTTTACTTTTCTCTATATTGAATTTCATTTTGTTAGATATGGCCCAGTGTTCTTGTCTGTCGAGATCCATCTGGATCTCAAGCCTATCTTCTTGGGTGTTAGCTTTTCCTGCCAGCTTAGTATCATCTGCAAATTTGGTAAGTTCTCCTTCTATTTCCTCATCTAAGTCGTTAATGAAGATATTGAAGAGTCCTGGGCCTTTTTCTTTTTTCTTCTTCTCCACCAAATCCAGAACTTTGCTTTTTAAATACAGATAGTCCTTGACTTACAACAGCTTATTTAGCGACCATATGCAGTTACAACAGCACTGGAAAAGGTGGTTTATGACCATATTTCACACTTACAACCGTTGCAGGACTCACATGGTCACGTGATCAAAATTCAGACATTTGGAAACTGGCATGTACAGGATTTATGGTTGAAGTGTCCCAGGATCATGTGATTGTCTTTTGTGAATTTATGACAAGCAAAGTCAATGGGGAAGCCAGATTACCTTAATAACTGTGTTAGTAACTTAACCACTGCGGTGATTCCCTTAACAATTGTGGCAAGAATGGTCATAAAATGAGACAAAATTCACTGAATAACTGTTTGACTTAGCAACAGAAATGTTAGGCTCCATTACCTAAAATGTGGCAAAATTCATTTAAGAACTGTCTCGCTTAGCAAAATAAATATTTATTTTGGGCTCCATTGTGGCTGTAAGTCAAGGAAGACTCATACAATATTCAGGAAGATGGAATGGTGTCAATTCAGAGACGGGCTGCTACCAGTTCACACTGGTTCAGGTGAACCGGATGTTAATTTTATGTCTGGTTCGGCGAACTGGTAGTTGCAGCAACTGGCTGGCCCTGCCCACCCCACCCCACCCCTCCCAGATGTCCCCATGAGGAAGTTCCAGAAGGAGAGCCTCTGGAGTCCTGGAAGGCCGTTTTCGTCTCCCCAGAAGCTCGAGGAAAGCCTCCAGAGCCCGGGGAGAGTAAAATATGGGCCTTCTGGGAGTTCTGGAAGTTCCAGAAGCCCTGAAATAGGCCCATTTCTGGCCTCCAGAGAGGAGCCTCCAGAGTCCACACCCCCCCCATCAGCCTGTTTTTGCTCCCAGGGTGGTGCAAGAAACTGACTAGGCCATATCCACTATGGCCATGCCCACCCAGCAACCAGGCAGTGTAACGGTTGCTAAATTATTTGAAGCCCACCCCTGTGTCCATTCCTTGCCAATAGTTGGATAGTTCTTAAAAAAAATTCACTGCTAAATCAATTTAGCCTTAAGTTCAATTTTCCTCAGCTGAATGCTTCACTTGATAAATTCCTCAGGGCTACTAGACTGGACAGCTTTGTTAAACCTAATTTTATTAAAAGCCAGGCTATGAAAATCTTGTTTGCATAATTATCTACATTAAATATTTCTATCTTTTTCCTTTGGAGATTGCATTTGTAATCACTTCAGTTTATTTCTTCCCTTCTCTCTTTTATCTTTCCAGACTATAATGTGAAATAAAATCTATTAACACACATACACATGCATACAATCTCTCTCACACACACCTGGTCCCACAAATGAAAATGATGTGGAAACGGTGGTTACTATGAGCTTTGCTGAAACACACAGGAGTAATGGGGGAAGGCTCAGATCGGCTCACAATATTGCTTTAACAAACTTTGTGCTATTGGAAAAAAAAAATAAAGACAAGGGTTTGGATAATGCATTGGGATTATTTCAAATGTTAGTTCCCTATCCATTAGGATCAGTTCATTGTTCCTGTCTCTTCTTATTTCTCATATAACATTACTTCATCCAAGCAATGCCATGATGTAACCATAGTTGATGGCAAATTTAGATTGTTTTACTGGTACAAACAAAGCATTTCCCCAACTACGAGGGGGTTGAAATAATGGCTTTTAAATTCTTTTTTTGTTTTGTTTTGTTTTGTTTAGGGTGTGTATGTGTGTAAATGTAAATATTCTGGGATCTCTCTCTCTCTCTCTCTCTTTATGGCTCTATCTCCCTATCTCTCTTTCTTTTTATCTCTCTCTCTCTCTCTCTCTCTCTCTCTGTGTGTGTGTGTGTGTGTGTGTGTGTGTGTGTNTATCTCTCTCTCTCTCTCTCTCTCTCTCTCTGTGTGTGTGTGTGTGTGTGTGTGTATGTATGTTTGTGTGTGTGTGTCTTTATCTCCCTATCTCCCAGTTTGGCCGAACTGGTAGCTCCAAGGATTATCTGTGAGTGAACCTGTTCGCTCTGACGATCAGCTGCTAGGCCTTCCCCTGCTGTAAACTGACTTTTTTTTCCTGTTTTGAAGTTCAGATCTTGGTGAATGAAATCTATATTAGAGAACAATTGTTCTGGCTTTAAGTGATGAATGAAATGAGATTGGGTGGTACTGGATGATATGATGAAGATATTGCTTTGAAAACATTAAATGTGGTGGTATGTCTACCTGCAGGAAAATGAACCATCATGAACTGGACAGTTCAGACTGGGAAATAGGATAACAAAATAAAGATTCAAGTCCTTCTTAATTCCTTGAAAGTTTATGAGTTGGGTTTATTCAAGGTAGAGATTTTACACTTAGTCCTCACCTAATGAACACAATTGAGTCCAACATTTCTGCTTCTGAGTGAGAGTCTGTTAAGTGAGTTTTGCCCCATTTTACATCCTTTCTTGCCACTGTTGTTAAATGAATCACTGCACATTAAATTAGTAACACACTTGTGTTAAGTGAATCCAGTTTCAGAAGGTTGCAAAAGGGGATCCCATGACCCCGGGACACTGCAACCATCGTAAATATGTAACCATCATTTGCCAAACATCTGAATTTTGATTACCTGACCATGGGGATGCTGTAATGTGGAAAACAGTCATAAGTAACTTTTTTCAATTACGTAACTTTTGAACGGTCACTAAATGAACTACCTGTATCAGGAAATTAAATTCTTAAATTCAGAAAATTTACCCTGCTGTACCAACAGCAAAAATTATACCCAGGGGTGAGGTGCCTTGTCTGGCCTTCAGGTGCTTTGGAAAATAGTTTGTCCCCCTCTTCTTTGTGACAGGCCCTCAGATATTGGAACCCTGCTATCATGTCACCTCTAGTCCAGTAATCGCCAACCAGTGGGCTGGTGACCACTGGTAATCCGTGAGAAAATTTTGGTGGTCCGCAAAGAAATGTCACTCCCAAAGCAATTAATCCAGACTGCAATGGAACACAAGTCTGCCCACATGACCCGCGGGAACACAAGGCTTGCATCACTTGCATTGTGAACAACATGAGGTAGTGAGGGGAGGGGGAAAAGGGCAGAGGGGGGAAATTTGCCCCACTCACCCCACACACCTCGCCTAGCCACTGGGCTGCTTCTTTCTGCTTCTTTCTTCTTCTGCTTTTGGCTGCATGCAAGGAAAGCAGCAAAAGTCTTTCTTTCTCTCCCACAAACTCTGCCAGAAATGGGTCTTTGGGACCCTGCAAGGCCTCCTGCTCCAAGAGGCTGTGCCAGCAGAGATTCATTTCTGTCAGAGTTTGGTGGAGAGAAGGAAAGACTTCTGCTGCTTCTGCTGCTTTCCTTGCATGAAGCCAAAAGTCTCTCTCTTCCCCCCCCACTTAGAACGGAGCTGGAGACAGTATCCTGCGATCCCAAATAAAAAAAATGATCAAATGGCAGGAAAACAGGGTGGGGAATTTTCCTGCAGACTTTTTTGGGTATTTCCCGGGGTCTCTGGTCCACGGGATTTAAAATTATGAGTTTGGTAGTCCCTGAGATCCAAAAGGTTGGAAACCCCTGCTCTAGTCTTTCTACAGATCTTAGGGGTGGTTCATGTATTCCTTATTGTAGGAGCTCCTTCCAAGAGACTCCAAGTCTTAGTCTCCAGAAGTTTATTGTATCTGCCGTGGTTTGTCTAAAAGTTTCCTGGATCTCTGTTTTCTCATATCTATGATAACAATGTTCACCCATCCTTTCTTTAGATCTGGGTATTTGCAACTGTTGTTTTCTATTGCAAGTTAAAAGGCAAAAACTAGACAGAATTGCTGCCATCTTAACTTATTTAAAGACATTCTGAGACTTCCTTTTCATCTTACCTGGCTTGTCCTCTGAGTGTGTGTGTGTATGTGTGTTTGTGTATAAGAGAGGATGTGTGTTTGTGAAGCAGATAGTGGCATTTTATGTTGACAGAGAGAACCACACAGCTATCTCGAGGGAATCTCTTGCCGCTCCAGTAATTCCACATCTTGTCCAATTTATGAATGAAATGTGGCACATGAATTTTTGAAACGTGCAGAATGGGCACATGTATGATACAAAAACAGGGAAACTTTGAAAAAAGAGGGGGGAAAAGAGGGAGAAAGAACAAGGAAGGGATTGGAACACCCATATGAAATGGATCTGTCAGAACCATGCAAATAGCACTAAATCTTTACTCCTTTTCACTTCCTGAAAAACCTTTCATGTCATTGTTTTTCCACATGCAAGAGTGAGATTACTAAAATTTGAGAAATGGGAAATTTAGAAGAAGATTGCTGAAATTCTGAAATCCAAAATCGATTTCCAAGAAGACCAATCATATCAAATTGCTTTTTTGTTTATTTGATTTATTCTATCTGGCTTTATGATTCTTGCAAATAACTCAATGTGGTGAACACTATCCAACACCTTTCTTCTCCTATTTCCCCCAGAACAACAATCCTTTGAAGTAGGTTGGACTGAGAGAGTGAGAGTGGTCCAAAATCAGCTTTCATGCCTGATGTGAGACTAGAACTCACTGTCTCCTAGTGATTGTCCCAAAGTCACCCAGTTGGCTTTCAAGTCTAAAGCAGAACTAAAATCTTCTAGTGCTTCTAGGTCTGTCTTAATCACCCAGCTGCCCTCATTCTTCATGTCATACTGGAACTCACTGTCTCCTAGTGATTGGCCCAAAGTCATCTGGGTGGCTTCATGCCTAAAGCAGAACTAGACTCTCCTACAGATTCTAGGTCTGCCTTAGTCACCCAGCTGCTTTTATTCTCTTTTTTCCAAATAGTTTTTATTGTTTTCCACCAGTACAAATAGTAGTTACATTTTCAATAGCATTTGCATCAGCATTTGGTATTGTCACATATTTCCATCATCTATTCATACATACCTTAAGTAGTTATTTTCTTTATTTATATTTATTATTTATTATCTATCTTTATCTATTTTATCTATCTACCAATCTGTGTATCATTTTCTTGAGAATTCTCCTATATCATCATCTTTATCAATTCTTATCTCTCTTTTCTAGCCACATGTACCATCTATGCCAAACTGAGTAATGGTCAGATTCCTCTTTTTCCCTTATTTTTAGTGTGAGCATATTCATTTCTGCACAGTCTATATTTTTGGTAGAATTAATTCTTCTGTTGGAACTTTATGCTCTTTCCACATTTGCATGTAAGCTATTCTGGCCGCTGTCAGCATGTATAATATTATATAATTTATCTTTTTCAGATATTGTTCTTTGATTATCCCCAGTAATTAAAGCTCCAGTTTGAATTCCATTTGATATCCAGTAATTTCTTGTATCCAATCTTTAATTTTGGTCCAATAAGTCCTGGCCTTGGGGCACAGCACCACATGTGGTGAAAAGGTACCATCAACTCACTATCTCCTGGTGACTGGTCCAAGGAAAGCCAGTTGGCTTTCATGCCTAAGGCAGAACTAGAATCTCCTATTGATTCTAGGTCTGCCTTAGTCACCCAGCTGCTTTCTTTCTTAATGTCATGCTAGAACTCACTGTCTCCTGGTGATTTGTCCAAAGTCACCCAGGTGGCTTTCACACCTAAAGCAGGCCTAGAACTCACCATCTCCCACTTTCTAGCCTGATGTCTAAAGCACTGGATCAAACTGGCTCTATTGTATTGGTTAGAATATTAAAATTAAGGAAAATAGGGTGAAATATCTTTGGAAAGCATAACAGAACTCAGTCCACCTTTTAGTTTGTTTAGACTTTCTCTGATTTTAGTGAGACACAAGAAAGAAACATCACAAAAACAAAAGCAAAATGAAATTTAGCGTTTGGCATTCTTTTTTTTAAATACTATTTTTTTAAAAATAGTATTCTTTTGCACCCTTTGATCTGCATCCAATTTGGACATACAGAATAAATGACAGTTTGAGAAGAGTATCTAATATCCTGTCAAGAACAGAACTCCACAAAAAGTTTCTTTTCGCTTCTGCGGAGTTTAATCGAAAGAAAAAGGTCTTACTTTCTTGTGTTGACAAAGGTCAACACAAAAGTAAGATACAGTTTCCATTTAGCTCCAAACAATGCTGATGTTTGTTGGACTTGCTTTTCAAGACAATCTGGATGTATTGGAGCCAAAGGTGTAGAAGATGATTTTCGCCAAGTCACTGCCTCTTAATTGAATCTCTTTTACAGAGCTGCTGTGAGGATGAACTTGGCAGCAGGGACAGAGAAGGAAGAAATCGATATGCTTAAAAAAAAAAAAAAAA
>BHFT01021953.1:13933-45844 GCA_004320025.1 Laticauda laticaudata
AAAAAAAAAAAAAAAAAGAGTGGGGAAAATAAAATTAGGTCCCGTGATTAGATCTGGAATCAAAAAGAGAAAGAGAGAGGCTGATGCATGAAACTTCTGGTGGGACAGAAGCGAAGGAAAGAAATCAAGTAAGGATAACAGAGTTGGAAGGGACTTTGGAGGTCTTCTAGTCCAACCTCCTACTCAAGCAGGAGTCTCCATATTATTTCAGACAGGTGGCTGTCCAATCTCTTCTTAAAAGCCTCCAGTGTTGGAGCACCCACAATTTCTGGAGGCAAGCTGTTCCATTGGTTGATTTCTCTAACCATGAGGAAATTTCTCTTTAATTTAGCTTGCTTCCATTCTTGATTAATTTCTATCTGTTGCTTCTTGTCCTGCCTTCATGTGCTTTGGAGAGTAGCTTGGCTCCCTCTTCTTTGTGGCAGCCCCTGAGATATTGGAAGACTGTTATCATATCCCCCCATAGTCCTTCTTTTCTCTAGACTAGCCATACCCAATTCCTTCAAAAGTTCTTCATAGGTTTTGGTCTCCAGGCCTTTAATCATCTTAGTTGCTCTTCTTTGCACTTTTCCCAAAATCTCAACATCTTTTTTGTAATGTGGTGACCAAAACTGAATGCAGTATTCAGATGTGGCCTTACAAAGACTTTATAAAGTGGGACTAATATTTCATGTGATTTTAATATTATACCTCTGTTTATACAATCAACAATAGTATATACTTTTTTGGCTGCTGTTGCATGCTGCTAGCTCATGATTCAGTGATCGTCCACTTGGAATCCAAGGTCCCTCTCACAGTCACTGTTTTTGAATCATGATTCACCTAATCTGTACTTATGTCAATGTTCCAACCTGTGGTGGGATTCAAATTATTTTTAATACTAGTTCTGTGGACATGGCTTGGTGGGCATGGTGTGGCTTGGTGGGTGTGGCAGGGGAAGGATACTATAAAATCTCCATTCCCACTCCACTCCAGGGCAAGGTTACTGCAAAATCCCATTCCCTCCCCACCCTAATAACCTGCTTTCCAGCTCCATTCTCCTGTGCAGGGCAATCAAAGAAGAGCCAGCTGATCAGCTGGGACTCAGGAGGCAGAGAATAGATGGGGCAGGGCCAGTCAGAAGTGGTATTTGCCAGTTCTCTGAATTACTCAAAATTTCTGCTATTGGTTCTCCAGAACTGGTCAGAACCTGCTGAATGCCACCTCTGGTTCCAACGAACCCACTCCAAACCAATAAACTCCGACACAGTTAACAAGTTGTACAAGTTTTTTTTTTTTTTCTGCCTAGGTGTAAAACCTTGTTTTTCTCGACATTAAATGTCATACTGTGGGATAGGGCCCATCGTTACCTTGTTTAGAAGGTAACAGTCCAAAGAGAACATGCTCGTTGCAGAGACCATGAACTACAGATCTCTATGTGATAAATATAGTGTCCAAGATGTTCACTGTTATTTACCTGGCGCTGTCTGCGAAATGGATGTAGCTCTCAGAAAGTTAGAACAAGATCAAGAAGAATGGGTAATTGTTTCAAGCTTGCTCACATTTCTGTGAGAATTACAGACTATACCCTGGGTCTTAAATATATATATTTGAAAGGAAATTGAAAGCTTAAGCTACCATAAATGGCATGATTCCTAAGCTGTCTCCAGCAGTTTTATAAGACACACAGTTTCTTACACAAAGGATAAAAGAGAGAATTCCTTCATTCAAACTTTCTGGCTCTGTTTTCACAACTTTGCACCTGGGTCCAACCAATCCTAAACTACATAAAAAAGAGCAAATAAAGTGGTTTCCTCATCTGCAGAGAATGTCTTGGAATTCTACATCAAATGTATATAAAAGAAGGTTAAAACAACAACAACAACAACCCAGAAGGCAGACTTAGAAAGAGATGGACAGACAACATCAAAGACATGCTACAATAGCATCAGATGGATGAGGCTACCAGAAAAGCAAGAAACAGAAGTTTATATCTCCCTCAGAGGAAGAGGAAAAGGAGGAGGAGGAAGAGGAAGAGGAGGAAGAGAAGGAGGAAAAGGAAAAAGAATAGGAAGAGGAAGGAGAAGGAGAGGGAGAGGGAGAAAGAGAGAGAGAAGGAGAATGAAAAGGAGAAGGAGAAAGAGAGTTGGAAATTCCTTTTTGCTTTGGCAAATACAGAGCAGTGGTTTAAGGAGGTTACTGAAGTCTTGGAGTCCTTATTATTCTACAGAGTAGTTTAAAAAGGTTGCTTCTGTCTGAATATACTATTCTGCCTTTTGGATTGTCAGTGGTGATTCTCAGTCATCCAGGTCACAGTTGTCTCAAAAGTGTTTTTTTCCAAAGGCAACAGGATTGCTTTTCCTTGAGGAAGAAGAAGAGAATGTTTTGCTTTTCATCTAAGAAGCTTCATCAGTTGGGACTGGATGGTGGCAGGATGGAAGGACAGATTCGGACAGGGTGGTGGTGGTGGAAAAATTGTATCTGACATCATTTGGTTGTCAATACTTTCTTGGTCCCGTTGCCTTTTGAGTGCCTTTCCGATTGTTCTCCTGCCAGTCAACCAAACTGTTTCTTCTAATGGTGGCCCTGGTAAGGGGTGGGCTGCTAAGCATTCTCAAGGGTTCGGGAGAGCCCCTAGCTAAGATACTGTGCAGTTTGGAGAACCCCCAAATCCCACTCCTAGCTGACCCCGCCCACCCTGCCCCTCCCAGGAGCTGCCATGTGTCCCATTTTGGATGCAGGTAAGTGCAGGCTTGGGGAGGGCAAAAATTAGGAAATTTCCTGGAAGTTTGGGGAGGCTGAAAATGGACCCATTTCCAGCTTCCAGAGAGCCTCCGGAGCCCAGGCAGTTCGTTTTCGCTCTGCCAGAGGATCAAGGAAAGCCTCTGGAGCCTGGGGAGGACAAAAATGCCCACCCCACCATGGTGCAGGAGACCAACTAGGCCACACCCACCATGACCATGCCCACCCAGCAACCAGGCAGAGAACCCATTGCTAAAATTTTTGAAGCCCACCTCTGGCCCTGATACCATCAGTTTTTACAATTTTTGGGAATCAACTTCAGACATGGCCACTTTGGACCTTACTTTGGAGGCCAGAGTTGAAATATCAAATTGTTTCCCTTGCTAGCAAATGCATCATTTCTCAGTGCATAAGTCTTTCTTCCTAGCCGGGACATATGAGATTTAATTTCCTGACCTCTTCCGCTGATTTATAGCAGTCATTTTTCTACAACATTAGACTGGACAATCTATTCCACTGGAACTTTTTTAGAGCCTAACTGATGCTTTATGGATACTACATGTACACATCTATCTCCTCTTTCAACCTTTCTGGAAATTTGGTAGGTATAGCAGCAACCCATCAACAGAAAGGGTGAAAAGCCTTCTAGCCAATAGAATTCAGACCAGAAATAACATTGTGATGATTGCTACAGATATTAAATACTTATATACTGACTTATTTCAATATCTGTATGTCCCTGACTCAATGAGGACTTAAATTCCTTAAAATAGTATCCATCCATTATGGAGATAAAGTTTGGTCTAGTGGTTAAGGCAGCAGGCTAGAAACCAGGAAACTCTGAGTTCTAGTTTCTCCTTAGGCATGAAAGCCAACTGAGTGACATTGTGCCAATCACCAAGAAATTGTGACTTCTTGTCCCATCTTATACATGAAAGCTGACTGAGTGACTTTGGGCCAGTCAGCAGGAGGCTTTGAGAGAAGAAACCTCGAACTAAAGAGAAAGTTCCTGAGAGTGAGAACAATCGATCAATGGAACGGCTTGTCACCATTGTAAGTGCTTCATCATTGGAAGCTTTTAAGAAGAGACTGAACAGCCATTTGGCTGAAATGGTCTTCAGCTTGAGCAGGTGGTTGGACTAGAAGACCTCCAAGGGCCCTTCCAACTCTGATGATAATCTAGATTCTATGTCAACCCTTCATGGTAGACCAAGTTAGAGAACCAAAGACATGCAGCCCATATTATTTCTTTAAAGTTACAATAACAGAATCTTGTAAAGCTTCATAAATCAACTTGAAATCAACTTGAAATGGATTCTTGGTCTGAGAAAGATAAACATTCATCTGAAATACTGGGACAGCCCTAACTCAAAATCCAATATTGTTGTTGTTCAGTTGCCAGACCTTGTCCAATTCTTTGTGACCATGGGTTTGTTAGAGATCAAGTGTATTGAAGCATTGCATAACCTGAAGAATCATAGAACTGAGAATTGCGCACCAAAATCCCTAAGTTCTATTCCCCACTGCCTTTAATGTCTCTCATTGTCCATCCCAAGATAACCAATTAAGTCCCTGCAGGATAATGCATAATAGTCAGTCCAAGTGCAGGCTGTTATGCTGTTCCCTCCTTCTTCCATCTGGGTAACCTTGCGGCAGCATCTCAAGAAAGTACAGCTGCTACTTTCAATTTCCCAAATATTCCCCCCTTCATTCCCTCTCCCCACAGTTCATGGCAGTCTGTCAATGCATAACAGCAAAGCCCAGCAAACATAAGCTGGCAACTAACAGCTATTTAAAAAAACACAACAAAACATGTGAATATATGTTATATCCTCATTAGTGATGGATCCGGGATCTCAAGATCTAAAGTAAATACGGGAAATATTACAACAACCTGAATTGCAATGGTGCTGAATCAGGCCTTCCCATCTCCATCCTGACTCAAAGTAACTAGACACTGATTTTATTTATTTATTTGCTAAATCAGAGACTGGCTTGTTGCTATCCTGCTGTGGAACAAGCATGACATCTGAAAATACCTTACTAAAAAGAATAATGTGTGGACTCATTGATTCAACACCACTAATGGGCTAGAATGAAATATACTGCTGACACACACAAAAATCACTAATGGGTGATATCTCCTTGTTTCTGAGTCAGCTTATCTGGTGTTAGCTCTTGCAGGCTGCAGTTTCAGATCCCAGAATAAATATATTGGCTAATATGCTGAGCTTTTGCTCAGTGTGGTAGTTACATAATCATTGCATTTGTTAGCTCTTTCAGACAGGAGTCATATTAATTTACTCTCATTCACGAACTAGCCAGTGATCTTTCCTTCCAAACAAGCAGATGACTTCAGTACAACTTTGTGCTGGGTCCAGAATTAACCTCACATTTCAAAAAGAGATAGGTGGCCAATTTAAAAACCTGGCTTAGAAAAGGGTCAAGCCAGTGATATACAGGATCACATTTCCATAACTTTTGCTTTCGTTGACCAAACAGCAACTCGGGATCAAAAGGATGATGTTAAGAATACAGAATGGAAGTAGTCCTCAAGTTAGGACCACAGATGAGCCCAACATTGCTGAGCAAGACAGTTGCTAAGTGACTAAAGGTGTTTTTTCAAGAGGCAACTGGACTTTGTTTTGCCTTTTGAAAAAGCACCTTTGGGACAACCATGGCCTGGATGACTGAGAATCTCCATAGATGTCCAGTTGAGATCTGGATGGTGGGGTGTTATTTGTGGAAATAACATATATATTTGCCTGTTACACCTAAGAAAGCATAGAACCAAAGGGACTCCACTTTTGTTCAAGATGTGACCTTCTAGAATGATTACTGGTTATATAAAACTGTATCTAACAAACAAATTATGTTTCATAACTTGTTTTGTTGTTATGTTCGAAAGTAACATGTCATGTTCCTTGGCTGGAGTGGGGGTTTGTATATCTTGGCTTAAGAGATGCTAGGGTCATTCTGATCTGAATGGAACTGGTTCATGATCCATTGTGTTCAGAGGAACATAACAGGAAGATGCCATGGGAACAAGGGTGTTTTCCAAAGAAAGGGAAAGAGGTGATACGGTATGGGTGTGGCATAGGGACTTACGTAGTTGGATAGATTGTGAACCCAGGAAAGGGACAGAGACTGTATATTTGAACCTGTATATATATTTCCCAGCCTTCTTGGGAAAGATGTCTTCTTATATGATTATTAATGATTATAAGTAAAGTGAAGATAAAATGAGATACATTAAGAAGTTATTTTAGTGATTTACTGGGGAGATACTTTAAAATATATATATTTCAAAACATACAGTTGATTATTTAATGGATATTAGAAGTATATCATGTGAGATTATTTTATCATGATTAAAATCAGGGAATGAAAATCACCATGTGGATTCTAAATATATTGGCTTTATTTTATTTTTATTCTTTTTAGATTGTTTATGATATACCAGCTTTGAAAAAATTAAGGATAATAATGATATGTAATCTGAAATAAAAAAAGGTGGTAAACTGAAGATGGAAATAATAGGGGATAAAGAATTGAAAACTTATGTGTGGATGAAATGAGATTGATATGAATTAATGAATTGAAATATGAAATGCAAATTTATTTAAAGATGAGTGAAACTGATAAGGATATGAGATGATATTATATAAGAAAAATGGAAATGAAAGTATGACTATGTTCAAGTGTTATAATCTGGAAACATTTACATTCTATTAGAGAATCATTGAGGCCACTTGGAGGTTTCTCAATGTCATCAGGATCACCTGAGTGGTGCAAATTGGTGTGGAACCATCTTGGAACTGTTGAAAGGACTGTGTTGTAGCCTGCAGATAGATGATATCATACTTCCCCCTCTGTTGACAGAGGGCTGTCCAATTTTGACACAGATGGCTCAATGACTTTCTAAAATAATGCAAATGACCAGTTATCTCCAAGGAACATAAATCTTTTCATTCCCCACCATCCAGTCAGAGCTGAAGAAGTTTCTTGGATGAGAAGTGAAACATTTTCAAAGAAAAACCAGAAAGCTGAGTTGCCTCTTGAAAAAGCACATTTAGGACAACCATGTCCTGGATGACTGAGAGTCTGCACAGATAGTTGTTAAATGAGTTTTGCCCCATTTTACGTCCTTTCTTGCCACAGTTGTTAAGGGAATCCCTGAAGCTGCTAAGTTAGGAACACAGTTGTTAAGTAAAACTTGGTTTCCCTTGTCAGAAGGTCACAAAAGGGGATTGCATGATCATGCATGATTGCATGATTTCAAGACATTGCAACCATCATAAATGTGATCCAGTTGCCAAGCATCTGAATTTTGTAAGTTGGGGACTAACAGTAAAAGATTTGGTGTCTTCTGAATCAACCCCCTCTTTAAGCAACATACCCTAATACTAATTAACCTTTTCTTTTCCATGGAATTTTTCCTCATGAAAAATCATTTTCCTTCCAAAATCTTCCCATGTGCTGTCAAGCAAGCTCTAATCCACAAGGATTAGCTTTGTGAGGCAATCATTGTTTGCAATATGATGCAGAAGGTAATCTTTCCCTTTACCATCATTTCGTGCTGTCCTGTTTTGTTTTGCTTCAAAAAAATGCATGGACTTGCTGGGTCTTCTCTTGTTAAACCTTGGCAAGAAGGCCCGTTCTATTGAAATCAGACTTCACAAGGAGATGACCCTAGGATCCTCCATTAATTACTCCTGGGTACAGTGGTGGGATTCAATTCTTTTTACTATCAGTTCTGTGGGTGTGGCTTGGTGGGCATGGCAGAAGAAGGATACTGTAAAATCTCCAGTCAGAGATGGGATTTGCCAGTTCTCCGAACTACTCAAAATTTCTGGTACTGGTTCTCCAGAACTGGTCAGAACCTGCTGAAGACCACTTCTGCCTGGGTTCCTTATAACTTATAATATCTTACCAAAGGAGAAATCTGACAGGGAGAACTATTAATCAATGGAGTAGCTTCCTTCCTGGAGTTGTAGGTGCTCCAACACTGGAGATTTTCAAGATGAGATTGGAAAACCATTTGTCTGGAATGATCTGGAATGAACACAAGAGCACACAACAGATATAAACTTAATGTAAACCACTCCAAATTCAATTGCAGGAAATATGATTTCAGCAACAGAGTGGTCAAGGTCTGAAACTCACTACCTGATTCTGTTGTCACCTGCTCAAACCCCCATTACTTTACCCTCCAACTATTTACCCTCTATTGACCTCACCCCATTCCTGAGAGGTCTGTAAGGGGCGTGCATAAGCGCCCAATTGTGCTTACCATCCCTGTCCTATTGTCCCCAATTATTAGTTTCTATTTTCTTATATTTAAACTTATGTTTATTTTTGTTTCTATTCTATTGTAAGCTTTTGACAAAATAAATAAATAAAATAAATAAGAAAATAAAAGATCTAGGGCAGTGATGGTTAATCTTTTTGGCACTGAGTGCCCAAAATGCATGTGCCCCACCACCCCACACATGCACACACATCCCTAGATGTGCTTTTCCCCCTACGCATGTGCAGCACAGACCCAGAGACCAGCTGGCCAGTGGAGGCATGTGCACATACATGGAGGAGTTGAGCTGGGGCAACAGTTTGCGTGCCCGCAGAGAAGGCTCTGCATTCCACCTCTGGCACGCATGCCATAGGTTTGCCATCATGGATCTAGAATGTCCTGCTTGAGCAGGGGGTTGGACTAGAAGACCTCCAAGGTCCCTTTCAACTTTCTTACTCTCTATTCTGTATTCTATCCCAAATCCCAAGGGCAGGAGTTGCTCCCTGTGTCTTAAGGAAAGGGACGCACAATGTTGTAGCTGTCACTATTGGAAATAATATTGGACAAGAGGGTTTTACCTAATTAAGCAAGATACACCTAGGGTATTTGGGAGTTTGACCATCAGTAGGAAACAGGGTTTAAGTGTCCTAGGGAGCAAATTCAGTTTATTTGGCATTTCCTCTTCTCCATCTCCAAATACAGAGATGGGGTGGCTCAGTGACTTAATGACACTGGAGATGGTCTTAGCTTAAGCAGTTCGAGTCTTAACACTGCATGGCAGGGTGAGTTTCCATCATTTCCCTTAGCTTCTGTCCACCTTGGAGTTTGAAATCAAGATCTATGCTGGTAAACATATAGGTACTATTTGGGTGAGGAGTCAAGCTGGTGCTCTCTGTAGGCAGTCAGATTCTTGATGGCTCTGAATCTTCCTGGTTGTGCACATTTGCAAGACAGCTCTGGGGAGGGAGGAGGTTTTGGGGGTTGCTGCAGGAAGAGCCTCTCCTTTTTCTCTCTAGTGAGATGCCAAAATGTTCTCTCTCCTGGAATGGACTTTGGGAAGCGCACAAACATCTCCTACTACAGGGCTGATACCTTGGCAGGACAAACTACTATTCTGCAATAATATTGTGGTCCCCTGGATCCTGTAACAAAGCATTACACTAATAACCATAATCTCCAAATATTAATGTACACAAACTCTAGACTGGCTCCCACTGCTTCATTCATTGGGAGTTCCAGCATTTGTTTTTAAAGAATGGATTGAAACAAGAAATAGGTTTAAAAAAAAGAAAAGAATGGGTTGAAACAAGAATCAACAGGATTTCTGCTTCGTAGCTCTCCAAATGTAATTTATTTGCACAGTTTCAAGTTTGCATTTCAAAATCTTGCCAATATAGCATCCTCCCATATTCCAAAAATATAGGAATGGAAAATAGAATTTTCCCCTTTCTCATTACACTTTCCATATCTCTCTCTCTCTCCTCCCTCTAACTTTTCCTCCCCCTCCCTCCCTCTCTCTCTGTTTTATATGCAGACCTATAAAAATGATAATGGATTTAAGAACAATTCTCCCAGCTAAAGGCTGGAGGGTGTATTGCTGTAAATGGGTAAAAACAGAATTCACATGTTCTATACAGAAGCAGGAAGCAAATCTGATAACTGACACCTACCACAAATACATATGAACAGAATGTTTCTAAGAAAAAGAAAAGAAAGAAAAGAAAAAGGGAAGAGAAATGGAGGGGAGGGGAGGAGAAAGGAAGGACTGGAAAAGAAGGGAAAGGAAGGGAGGGAGGGAGGAAAACTGGAAAGAAGAGAAAGGAAAGGAAGGGAAGGGAGAAAGGAAGGAAAGAAGGAAGAAAGGAAAGAAGAAAGGACCAGAAAGAGGAGAAGGAAATGGAAAGCGGGAGGGAGGGAGGACTGGAAAGAAGGGAAGAAAAGGAGGGAGGGAGGAAAAATTGGAAAGAAGGGAAAGGAAAGGAAGGGAAGGGAGGGAGGGAGGAAAGAAAGAAAGAAGGAAGGAAAGAAGAACCAGAATGAAGGGAAGGAAAGGGAAAAAGGGAGGGAGGACTGGAAAGAAGGGAAGAAAAGGAGGGAGAGTGGGAAGAAAGGAGGCAGAAAGGAAGGCAGGGAGAGAGGAAAGAAAGAAGGAAAAAAGGAAAGAAGGACCAGAAAGATGGGAAGGGAAGGAAGGGAAAAGAAAGGAAACAAAAGGAAAGGAAGAGGAGAGGAAGATGAAAAGAAGGGAAAGGAAAGGAAAGGAAACAAAAGAAGAGGAAGGGAAAGGAAAGGAAAGGAAAGGAAAGAACCCTTGTCTTTTACATTTGAAAAGAAAGCAGCAGAGCCATTTGTACCTTATGTTAGGATAGCATTTTGGTCTTTCTGGTTTGCTGAAATCAAGGTTGGCCTTTTACATTATTAAAAACCTCTTTAAAAAAATACCTTCCACAGAGGTGGCCTGGGCCTGGCAATCTCCCTTCTACCTCTTACCCCCTGCCTTTGGACAAAATCTGCGCTTGATCACACGGTAATGGGAAAACCGCTCGTTCACAGCAGCAGACAAGCTATTCAATCAGCATCAAAACCCAGGTAAAGAGCAATTATGGTCCTGTGTGGAGATTAATGCTTCCACAATGTTCAAAATCTTCCAAAGGACTTGAAAACCCATCCTGGGGAAGACAAGACCCAGAAAAACATGAAAAATGTTACGAAGGGGTCATTATATTTCAAAGGGCCAAGGGAGACCTGTTCTTGAAGCGATCAGCTCCCGAGTTTATTGTTAAGGTGATGCTAACATACTGGGGGAAGAGGAATGGGAAGGAAAAAAATATGTAAAATAATCCTGACCTGGTTAGAATAAGGTCATTTTTTATCTGTCTGTCTGTCTTTCTGTCTGGGACATGACAGCAGTGTTCCAATATTTGATGAGTTGCCACAAAGAAGAGTGGGGGATCAACCTATTTTCCAAAGCAGAAGGCAAGGCAAGAATCAATGGATGGAAACTAATCAAGAAGAGAAGCAACCAAGAACTAATTTCCTGACAGTGAGAACAATTAATCAGTGGAGCAGCTTGCCACCAGAAGTTCTGGGTGCTCCATCACAAAGTTTTCAAGAAGAGGCTGGACAGCCTTTTTTCTGGAAGGGTATTGGTTATCCTGCTTGAGAAGGGGGGTTGGGCTAGAAGACCACCAAAATCCCTTCCGACTCTGTTATTCTGTTATTCTCTCTGTGTGTGTCTCTCTCCCCCTCCCTCCCTCCCTCCCCCCCTCCCTCTCTCTCTCTCTCCCTCCCTCCCTCTCCCTCTCTCGCTCTTTTTCTCTCTCTCTCTCCCTCCTATCAATCTATCATTCATCATCTGTCTGTCTGTCTGATTGCCTGCCTGCCTACCTACCTACCTACCTACCTACCGTCATCTCCTATCTCTGTCTGTCTTCTTATTATCTATCTATCTATCTATCTATCTATCTATCTATCTATCTATCTATCTATCTATCTATCTATCCTATCTATCTAGTCCATCTTGTCATCTTCTATCTCTGTCTGTCTATCAAGTATCTACCTGTCAATTCTGTCTCTCTCTCCCTCTCTTTCTGTTTCTCTCTGTGTCTTTCATTCTCTCTCTCTCAAATTGATATGCCACCTATCTCACCATCAAGAGCCACTCTGAGTGGTATGAGTGATGGTGTACAGGACCTTGTGATCTAGGAAAGACCACAAATTATACACAACGCAAAAAGTTGTGCAGAGGGTCTCCCGGCCATAATTATCACATGCTATGTACATGTACCCAAGACCACTCAAACCACACATTATGTTTATCTGGTCTCTGACCTGTGCAATCCTCCCTCCACCCAGATTTAATGGGTCTGTTGATCGCATCCCTCTTTTTGTTCAATTACTGGTCAGACAAATGAGCTGTGTGAACCCTACCATGGCTAGAGCCCTTTAGCCATGGTGTTCGTGGCCAACTTTTGATTTCTGGAAAATTTTTAACAGGATCAATCAGTTAGAATAGAGCTGGAAGGGACCTTGGAAGACTTCTAGTTCAACCCCCTGTTCAAGTAGGAGAACCTACACCATTTCGGACAAGTGGCTGTCCAGTCTCTTATTAAAAATCCCCAGGGATGAAGCATCCACAACTTCTGAAGATAAGCTATTCTATTGATTAATTGTCCTCACTGTTAGGAAGTTTCTCCTTAATTCAAGGTTGCTTCTCTCCTGGATTATTTTCCATCCATTGTTTCTTATCTTGCCTTCAGATGCTTTGAAGAATAAGTTCGCCCCCTCTTCTTTGTGCCAGCCCCTCAAATACTGAAAGACAGCTATCATGTAACTCCTAGTCCTTCTTTTCATTAAACTAAAGATAAAGGTTCCCCTCGCACATATATTCTAGTTATTTCCAGCTCTAGGGGGTGGTGCTCATCTCCGTTACAAAGCTGAAGAGCCAGAGCTGTCTGAAGATGTCTCCGTAGTCATGTGGCCGGCATGATTAAACACCAATGGCACACAGAACACTGTTACCTTCCCACCAAAGGTGGTCCCTAATTTTCTACTTGCATTTTTACATGCTTTCAAACTGCTAGGTTGGCAGAAGCTGGGACAAGTAATGGGAGTTCACTCCATTATGCGGTGTTAGGGATTCAAACCACCAAACTCTTGATCTTTCTGATTGACAAGCTCAGTGTCTTAGCCATTGAGCCACCATGTCCCTTTCATTAAATTAGACATACCCAAAACCTGCAACCATTCTTCCTATGCTTTAGTCTCCAGGCCTTAGTTTCTCTTCTGTGCATTTTTCCAAAGTCTCAACATCCTTTTTGTAATGTAGTGACCAAAAAGCACCCAGGACTTCTGAAGGCAAGTTACACCAAAAAGGGTGCAAATTAACACCTTCTGGTTTCTAGAATGGTAGCTGAGATAGGACTGGCCAGTTTATGCTAGCCTCTTGATTTGTTCCCAAAAAAACCCCAACACTAAAGAGAGGTTAACGCCTGTTTCCATCTCTTTATTTTCTCCCAATTATGGGATCCAGCCTATTAGAGAAAATGGAACATGATGGTGCTGTTTAGCAGAGGCTTTTGATGGGCTAATAACATTCTTGTTTATTGCTCAGAACATGTTGCTCGGACTTCTGTTAGGCCTTTTTTTCCCCAGTTAATCCCCCGTAATGCTTTGAGATCTGTCTCTGTTTCCATTATTTGCCCTCCCAGTAGAATACAATTGCAGCCAGTGGACTAAGTAAAGTTTTCTGGATTCTAAGCACGTTCATAAGAAACTGAGCAGGATATTCTCCGTTAGGTGAAACAGACAAATATGTCTCCTGACTTTCCCATTGTGTACAGGAAAAAAGAGATATAAACCCCTTCAGGGTGAAAGCTTCAGATATTCATCTTAAGAGAATAACAGAGTTGGAAGAGACCTTGGAGGTCTTCTAGTCCATTCTATTCCAACCCATCAAGCAGGAAACCCCATACCATTTCAGACTAGTGGTTGTCCAATCTCTTCTTAAAGACCTACAATGTTAGAGCACCCACAATTCCTGGAGGCAAGCTGTTCTATTGATTAATTGTTCTCATAGACAGGAATAGAATGGAGTGGATGGAATGGAATTTAATGGAATGGAATGAGATAGGATGGAATAGAATAGAATAGAATAGAATAGAATAGAATAGAATAGAATAGAATAGAATAGAATAGAATAGAATAGAATAGAATAGAATAGAATATAGCTTAATAGCAGTAACCGTGAAAGGGTCTTAGAGTCTTAGTGGACAACCAGTTAAATATGAGCCAGGAATGTGCGGCAGCAGCCAAAAAAGCCAATGCAATCCTAAGTTGCATTAACAGAGGGATAGAATCAAGATCATGTGAGGTACTAACACCACTCTAAAAAGCCTTGGTAAGACCTCACCTAGAATGCTGCATCCAGTTTTGGTCACCACACTATAAAATGATGTTGAGAAGAGCAACAAGGATGATTAAGGGATCGGAGGGGACCAAAGAATGGTTGCAGGAACTGGGCATGGGTAGCTAGTGAAGAGAAGGACCAGTGGAGATATGATAGCTTCCAATCACTTCTAATACTTGAGGGGCTATCACAGAGAGGCTATCACACAAGCTATTTTCCAAAGCACCCAAAAACTAGACAAGGAATAATGGATGGAAACTGATCAAGGAAAGATTCAACCTAGAAATAAGGAGAAATTTTCTGACATTGACAACAATCAACCGGTGGGATAGCTGGCCTTCAGAAGTTGTGGGAGCTTCATCATTGGAAGCTTTCAAGAACAGACCGGACTGCCATCTGTCAGAAATGGTGTAAGGTATCCTGTTTGGGTGGGGGGTTGACCTACAAGGTTCCCTCCAACTCTGTTATTCTGTTATAATTGCACTTTCCAAACAGATCAACCCACAGAACTAGGAGTTTTGGGCAAAGCAATTTGAAAGCTTCTGCACCATATTGGGTAAGGCCATTTTTATTTGGGATATTTTTCTCAGCTCCCACTGAGGTTATTAAGAGATTTCTGTTGATGAATATTCTTTTTCCACTTTCCAACTATCCTGCAGGAAGTAAACACTAAATGGGTTTCTTTGCAAACCTTCATTTTGGAACTGCCTCTGACTTGGTTTTTCACTGTTTCCAAAGTACATGAATTTGAATGCACGGGGATCTGATTCCAGCTGGTTTTGCATTTCAAAGAGCCAGAGTCTTTTAATTATTCAAGAAAGCTTTCTCATCTTCCCTTTCAGCTCCTACAACTCTTAATGCATACTATATAAATCCTCAATCCCATCCTGGGCGAGGAACAATTTGGGATTATTTAATTCAATTCATGTGTGATTTAATTCATTTTAAAAAGCACACATTTACGTTCTGGTAAATAAACTTAACTATTCAGCACAGGAGCTGCACCGAATGTAACACAGGCCCTGATAACGAAGTTTATTTACCAAAGTTGCCACGGAGAATAGCGCCGTATTTGCAATTTCTAATGTAACTCCATTTATCTACGTAGTAATTCTCGGTAAGGCTCTAGTTTCGTTGGCCGTTTGTAGGTTGATATAGTTCCGTAGTGTGCACAGATGTTAAATTAACTTGGCAAAACACCTAGAAACAACGGTTGAGGCAAATTGCTCAGAAGGAATAGGCAGGGATGATGAAATTCCGATTGTGACACAAAGGCAAAGCAGAATAGAATAGAAGCAAGGTAGAAAATGGATCAGATTAAGATAATGTCAGGATAAATGAGCTCTGTGTTGTGTTAATAATGCAGGGGTTTTGTACTGCAAGGGGTTGCAAGATTCCTTAATATCCCACATGCATTGCATTGCAAGATAGTTCTCAAACAATCAATCAATCAATCAGAATAGAGTTGGAAGGGACTTTGGAGATCTCCTAGTCCAACCCCCTGCTCAAACAGGAGGTTCTACACTATTTCAGATAAGTGGCTCTTCCAGTCTCTTCTTCAAAACGTCCAATGATAAAGCACCTACAACTTCTGGTGGGAGGCTGTTCCACTGGTTAATTGTCCTCACTGTCAGGAAATTTCTCCTTAATTCCAGGTTACTTCTCTCCTTGATTAGTTTGCATCCATTGTTTCCTGTCTTGCCTCTTCCTTGTGGCAGTCCCTCAAATACTGGAATAATGTTGCCCATAATTCTACTTTTCTTTAGACCAGCCATACCCAATCCCTGCAATTTTTCTTCATATGTTTTAGTCTCTGGACCTTTAATCATCTTAGTTACTCTTCTCTGCACTTCTCTGAAATTCTCTTAAGGATTGGGGTTCACTGTTTTTTGTTTTTAAAAACAAAAACAGAACACTTAGTTAATACATTAGTAATACTGGGTTAAGTAGTTCTTTGTTAACTAAACAAGTCTTTCTTTGAACATCTGTATTCAGGGCATAGAGCTCCTTTGGTTAAAATCATATAATTTAATGTTTTATAGAATCACAAGGTTGAATCATGGAATCATAGGGATGGAAGGGACCTGTGAGGTCTTCTAGTTCAGACCACCAAGGAACATGGTAGCTGAACACAGATAAATGCAAAGAAGTGGTGAGAGAACATGAGCCATGTGGTACAGTGGTTAGAGCAAGGGTGGGCTTCAAAAAAATTAGCAACCAGTTCTCTGCCTAATTACTAAGTAGGTGTGGCCATGGTGGGCATGGCCTAGTCAGCCTCCTGCAGCACCCTGGCCTGGGAGCAAAAATGGGCCATGGGAGGCATTTTCACCCTCCCCAGGCTCCAAAGGCTTTCCTCAAGACTCTGGGAGGGAAAAAATGGCCTCCCTGCACTCTGGAGGCTCTCTAGAGGCTGGAAACAGGCCCATTTCCAACCTTCCAGAACTTCCAGAAGGCCCTCCCCTAGCCTCTGCACAAGCACTGCACTTACCCGTGATCCAAAACGAGCTGCATGAGGACTTCTGGGAGGGGAGGGGCAGGGTGGGCAGAGCCAGCCAGGAGTAGGATTTGCCAGTTCACCGAACTAATGATAAAATTAACAACCGGTTCACCCAAACTGGTGAAAACCAATATCAGCCCACCCCCTGTGTTAGTGTGCAGTACTGCAGGCTCCTTCTGCCGACTGCCGGCTGCCTGCAATTTGGCAATTTAAATCTCACTAGGCTCAAGGTTGACTCAGCCTTCTATCCTTCTGAAGTGAGTAAAATTAGGACTCAAAATTGTCGAGGGCAATATGCTGACTCTGTAAACTGCTTAGAGAGGTCTGTAAAGCACTGTAAAGCAGTATATAAGCCTAAGTGCTAAGTGCTAATTCTATCAGAAGATGTGGAGAGACCTGTCCCATAGAATCACCAAGAGTTGGGCATGACTGAATGGATTACATCATCATCATCATCGGGCATGGTTGTTCAACCATCTAAAGAATTCATCTGGTTTTGGGACCATTCCTTCCACATTGTTCCATTTTATCAAGAAAGGAAGATACAGTCAACTTTTAAAAATTTTTTAAAATAATTCTTGAGAACAATCTCATCCATCTCTCTTTGTTTAACTCAGGAGCTTTGCAATTATAGCATCCCTCAGAGAGCATGTGCCTTCATTTTAAATTACTGTAGTGAAGGAATGTCCACATTAGAAATAGCTTGTTGGACAATCAAAGGGGTTTTATCACCAGGCAGAGTCTTCTAATATGTCATTGAAAAGTTCCTTGCAATTTCTACCCATTCATTCTTAGTCTGAGCTTGGCAGCAGAAGAGAACAATCTTCAATGATGATTTTTTTTATCATAATCCTTCTGGCAAAGAAAATATCATGTTATACCAGACCAGTGATGAGTAGTCAGCATGAAGCATTTGGCATTCCTAGATAGATTCTATAATATTAGGACACACTGTCCTTTTCTAAGCAATACGGCCAAACAATCTCGAATCAGACGAGTAAGTTGTTTTTTTTTTTTCAGTGTCTTCCCTTCCCAAATGCACGGAAATAGATGATTGCATTCTTATTTAGTGAAGAAAGATGTCACCATTGAAATGTGCAAGTTTATTACCATTAGGTTTTGTGGGCGGGGGTGAGTCTCTGCACCAAATAGCCTTAGAGCAGATTTGGTCTAGTGGTTAAGGTGCTGGCCTAGAAACCAAGAGATGGTAAGTACTTTATTCAGTGTGATGTCATCATTCCACTCTAATCAGTAACTCTGAGACAAACATATCTCAAAAGTACCTTTATTATAATAGCACCTGGCCCATCCGTGGAATCCCAAATCTAAAAATTTTCAGCCTTCCCATAATTTTCCAAACTACAAATCCACCCCATCCCCCAGCTGTCATCATATCACATGGCCAAATCATGATCCGTCCAAAAGTAAGATCCTTATTTCATCCTGCACCATACTCAATGACTTTGAACTAACAAAAGAATTTTATTTTGTCTACTTAGAGCTACTCAATTGAAATCACCCCCCTCCCACTTTCTCAGGCTATGTGGCAGCACATGGAATATGGCTTCCAAAGGCTGACATGTGATAAAGGCTCAGCTCAGAGAGCGTATGACTGTTCTGCTGGCCATGTCACCCAGGAGTTGGTAAACGGAAGTAGGCAAGAAACAAACCAACATATGGTACAAATATATGACGGCGGCTGGAAACCAGGCTTGACTAGCACTAACTGCTGAGACGGGAGTTTTGGCAACGTCCTCTTAGTGAGACACTATCCAGCACCTAAAGTATGAGCCAGCAATACCTGTTGCAGCAGACCCAAAATCAACACACGCTGCCAATTCCTTAAAAGTTCGCATTAACAGCCAGCGACTTCCAAATTCCCAAGACTCCAAGTAGACAACCCCGGTACTAATCCCCCACGCCTTCTACTACTCAACGCCGCTTAGTAAGACCACACCCGAGTAACTGCATACCAGTTTTTGATCACCCACCAAATAAAAAACTATATTGAGCGACTCACAGAAGGGAGTGCAGAGCCAAAGAGCACACCAGGGAATGATTAGGGCGGACTGGAGGCCTCAAACTTATGAATACAACAGTTTGGCAGGAACTGGGCTTGGGCTAGTGTAGTGTAAGACCATGGAGACGAGGCATACGCGAACTCTATCCCAAATATTTGAGTGCATTACCACAGCACGAGGAAGGATCGAGCTTATTTTTCCAAGGCAGCCAAAGGCCAGACAAGGGAATAATGGTATAGACAGCTGAGAAAAGGAGAGAATTCAACCCTGGAAATAAAGGGAATTGTTTCTGACAGATGAGAGCAAAAAATTCAAAGCCGAGTGGACAGAAGGTTGCCTTGGAAGTTGTGGGAGCTTCATCACTGGAAGCTTTCAAGAAGAGACTGGACTGCCTTTTGTCAGAAATGGTGTAGGGTCTTCTTGGGAGGGGGATTGGAGTAGATGACCTACAAGGTCCTCTCCAACTCTGTTAATTTGTATCTGTATCAGTTCGAGTCCAGCCTTAGGCATGAAAGCTGGCTGGGTAACTTTAATATGGTCACTTTCCCTCAGCCCAACCCCTGTCACAGGATTTCTGATGCAAGGAAAATAGGAGGACAAAACAGTGAGATGGGTTGGCCTGAGACAGGACTCCCAGACTCAGGACAAGGTAGAATAGAAGCAGGGAAATGCCAGCCTCCCAACTAGCTACTAGTTGACAAGATGACACAGGAGAGAGAACAGAGAAGAGCAACAAAATGATTAGGGAGCTGAAGACTAAATCTATGAAGAATGGTTACTGGAATTGGGTATGTCTATTCTAGTGAGAAAAAAGATGAGGGGATGACACAATAGCAATCTTCCAATATTTAAGTGCTTGATACAAAGAAGAAGGGGTCAAGATATTCTCCAAAGCATCAGAAAGTAGGACAAGAAACAATGGATGGAAACTAACCAAGGAGAGAAGCAACCTAGAACTATGGAGAATTTTCCTGACAGTGAGAACAATTACTCAGTGTAATGGCTTGCTTTCAGAAATTGTGGATGTTCCAACACTGGAAGTTTTTAAGAAGACATCGAAACACCAATTAAACTTTCTTGTGTTTTTTTTCTTTGAAGATGTTTCACTTCTTACCCAAGAAGCTCTGACTGGATGGTGGGGAATATGTATTCATGAACTGGCAGAGACATGGGTAACAAGATCAGCCAATGGATGCTGAATTGGGGGCTGAGAATGGAATGAATCTGGGCGTAGCTTAGCTCCGTGCTCAGCTCTGAAGAAATGAAACTTATCTGAGCTGTTTAAAGTGAAATTAAACCTCTCTGATGTTGGAAGAATCTGCTATTGGTATTGTAAACTTTACTTAATATGTTATTATGTATATAAAGAAGTTAATGAATCCCGCTGAACCAGTTATCTATGTGTGCTTTCTGGATTTGAATTTCTGCTGCAAAATCTAACAGAATAGACACAGGTAAACCTTCAAGTGTCCTCAACAACTCTCTAAAAAGAATGCAAATGACCAGCTGTCTGCAAGGAGTATAAATCTTTCCATCCTCCACCATCCAGTCAGAGCTGAAGAAGCTTCTTGGGTGAGAAGTGAAAAGTCTTCAGAGACAAAAACAAGAAAGTCCAGTTGTCTCCTGAAAAAGCACCTTTGGGATAAAGAAAATACATTTATTTATTTATTAAATTAATTTTTAAAAATTGTGTAAAAAATTATTTGGGCCCAGCTGAGTGATGTAAGATGTCAAATGTATCCAAGTAACCCTTGACTTACAAGCATTCATTTGGTTGACCCTTCAAAGATACAATGGCACTAGAAAAAAAGAGACTTATGCCCTGTCCTCACACTTACAACTGTCATTGCTTCCCAAAAGTTATGTGATCAAAATTGGGGTGCTTGTCAACTGCAATTATGACCCTGGCAGTGTCCTGGAGTCATGTAATCACTGTTGGTGAGTTTCCCTGCTGGTTTCTACCAAACAAGGTCAACAAGGGAAGCCATATTCACTTAACAACTGCAATAATTTGCTTAACAATTGTGGCAAGAACATGGCAAAATCAGATGCAACCCTCTTGTTAACCATTTTGCTTAGCAAAATAAATCATGGTTCCAATTGTGGTCTTACATAACAACTGCTTTGAAGGTGGTTTAACTTGCTGAGTACATTCCACAACTGACTGGGGTATGCAGATTTCTCTGTATATATGCACATGCATGTATGTTCCCCATCCTCTTCTCTCTCTTTCTCCTTTTTCTCCTCCTCCACCTCCTCCCTTTCCCTCTCTCCTCCTCCTCCTCATCTTCACTTCTTTCTCTTTCTCTTTCCTCCTCCTCCTCCCCCCTTCTCTCTTCATCTTTTTTTTCCTCCTGCTCTTCCTCCTCTTACTACTCTCCTTCTCTCTTCCTTCATCTCTCTCTTCCCTGTTTTTCTTTTCCTCCCCTCCTCCCTTTCTCTCTCTCTGTCTTTTTCTCCTCCTGCTCTTCCTTCTCCTCCTTTCTTTTCTTCCTCCTTCCTTCCTCCTCGTCTTCTCTTTCTCTCTCTTCCTCCTTAATCACTCTCTTCCCCATTTTTCCTCTCCTCCAACTCCTCCCTTTTCACTTTCCTCCTCCCTTCCACCTCCTGTTCTCTCTTTCTCTCTCCTCCTCCTCCTCCATCTCTATCTCTTTCTCATTTTTCTCCTCCTTCAGTGCCATCCCTTCTCTCTCCTCCTCTTCTCTCTCTTTCTCCTCCTCCATCTCTCTCTTTGTTCCTCTTCTTTCTCCTCCATTTTTTCTCCTTACCTCCTCTTCTCTATCTCTCTTCCTTTTTTTTCCTCCTGCTTTTCATCCTCCTCCCTATTTCTTTCTCCTCCTCCTCTTTTCAATCTTTTGCTTCCTCCTCCTTCCTATCTCTTTTCTTCCTTTTCTCTCCTCCTTTCTCTCTCACTCTCTCCCCATCTCTCTCTCACACACATACAGATTGCACGTGTGTATGGAGACAGGTCCATGTGAGCAAATATCCTAACCCTCCCCCATCTCCCCCTCTATCTGTACTAGATCAAAGTGCTTGACGGAAATGTCAGAGACTCCATTGAAGGTAATAGGTTTTGATCACCATTACACTTTCTCTTCAATGAACTGAGACTGTAGGGGCTATTTCTGTTGGAAAAATTCACCTGTTTGAAAAGATTCATTTTCTTCAGTGCAACAGAACGTAACGACAGAGCACCTGGGCTTGCAAGAGGTTGGGAGTCTGGCATTTCCTTGCCTCTCTTCTACCTTGTCCTGAATCTGGGAGACCGGTTGAAAGATTAAAATAATGAAGAAACAGATTAAAAGAGCAAAGAGTACACTTAATGGAAGGGAGGAGATGACCCCTTTCCTACTCACCACTTCTAATTATTGAGAGTCTTTGACTCTCAATAATCAGCTGAAATTCTCTATCTTTGATCCCTTCTCCTTCCCTCTCCCTCTCATTCTCCCTCCCTTCTCTCCTTCTTCCTTTTTCCCTCCCTCCCTATCTTCCTCCTTCCCTCAGTCCCTTGCTCCCTCCCTTCCTTTTCTCTTTCCTTCCTTCCATCCATCCTTCTTTTCTTCCTTTCTCCCTTCTACCTCCCTCCCTGTCTCTGCTTCCTTCCTTCCCTCCCTCCCTCCATTCCTTCCTCCTTCCCTTGCTCCCTCCCTTCCTTCTCTCCTTCCTTCCTTCTTTCCTTCCATCCATCCAACCATCCTTCCTTCTTTCCTCCCTCCCTCCTCCCTCCTTCTGATTCCTTCCTCCCTCTCCTCCCTCCATTCCTTCCTCCTTCCCTTGCTCCCTCCCTTCCTTCTCTCCTTCCTTCCTTCTTTCCTTCCATCCATCCAACCATCCTTCCTTCTTTCCTTCCTCCCTCCTTCTGATTCCTTCCTCCCACCCCTCCCTCTCTTGGCTTCCTCCCTCCTTCCTTTTTCCTTCTGTCTCTTTCTTACTCTCTTTCTTGATATAAATGCTCACATTAGTTCATATACCTACAATTATTCACTCCTGTGTCAGTGCTCATTAGAACGGCAGATCTTACCCCATTCTATTGCCTAAAGGAAAATGTGAAGTTAACCAAGGTAAAATATCAGAGGTGAATCACGAGGCACAATTGAATTTGGGGGAAAAAAATGGGGATCTCCACTCAACCTGTTATTGTGCCTGAAGATAATCTAACATGATATTCAATGTACATTTGAAAATCTCTGAAATGTCTAGCAAAGACTACCAAAGCTTTTAATATCCCCCTGTGTGTGATGGATGGATGGATGGATGGATGGAAGGAAGGAAGGAGAGAAAATAGGAAAGATGGAGAAAGAAGGAAGGAAGGAAGGAAAGGAAGGAAGGAAGGAGAAAGAAAGAAAGAGAGAGAGAGAGAGAGGGAGGGAGAGAGGGAGGAAGGAAGGAAGGAAGGAAGGAAGGAAGGAAGGAAGGAAGGAAGGAAGGAAGGAAGGAAGGAAGGAAGAATTACACACATAATTCTGCCAGATGATAGAGGTTTGGGGAAAAAAAAAAGTTTATTAGTTTCTGAGTGACATAGAGATTTGGGATGACAATGTCGGCTAACAAAATCACATTCACCAAACTGAACCAAATTGTCAGCATAACATTTAAATTACTTTTTTGATAAGCTTGGCTATTTACAAATCATCAGACAATTACACCTTCCAAAAACTATTTAACATCAATTCACTCTGCCTTTTCTGCGGTGCACTTGACTAATTCCAAATAAATTGAAAAAAATTACCTTTGCAGATTGCAAGAAACTGACCAAGAAAAAAATAATAAAACACTGAAAATGATGCAATCGTTTAAGCTTACACTATATAACAGCTTTCTCTTTTGTAATGCTCATTTTCCCCACCCCCCCATAACTCCTGAAAATATTTAACCCTTAAATGAATGACAAAAATCAGAAAGATGTGTGGAATTAGAACATTGTTTTCCTCCTATTAACTAAGAACCTTTCCATCTTTTACATTTTTCAATTTTAAAAAGAATGGAACTAACACTGTTATTCCTGCTGTGAAATCTATAGAACATAAATAAAATAATAACACAGTTGGAAGGGAGCTTGGAGGTCTTCTAGTCCAACCCCCTGCTCAAGCAGGAAACCTTATACCATTTCAGACAATAGGTGGTCCAGCCTCTTCTTAAAAACCTCCAGTGATGAATCATCCACAACTTCAGGAGGCATGTTGTTCCCAGATTGGAAATTCCTATCAGGGATTTTCTCCTTAGTTCTCAGTTCCTTCTCTCCTTGATTAGTTTCCATTCATTGTTTCTTGTCCTGCCTTCAGGGGCTGTGGAGAATAGGTTGACCCCCTTTTCTTCAGAGCAGCTCCTCAAATACTAGAAGAGAGCTATCATGTCACCCCTAGTCCTTATTTTCATTAAATTAGAGATACCCAATTACTGCAACCAGTCCCCTAATCATCTTTGTTTTCTTTGAACTCTTTCCAGAGTCTCAACATCTTTTTTTACATCATGGCAACCAACACTAGATGCAATATTCCAAGTGTGGTCTTACTAAGACATTATGAAGTGGTATCTGTTAGGAATGTAAGCCACCTAACAGTTGATTTGGAAATATATAAAACCAGGATAGACATTTTAATACTGTCTCTTTAAGGGAATGCTAAAATTGTAATTGGGTGTGGTTCCTCAAATGGCCATAAGATGGAGTCAGAAACCTGGGTTGTTTGGTCCTGTTGTTGATAGTTGCTAGTTGGTCGATTTTCTGATGTTCACTGTTTCCTGAATATTTCCCTATTGACTGTTGCTGATCATTGTTATTCTTGGATTGATGTGAGTCTATTACTGAACTGTTTTTGACACTGGACTTTGTTACTGGATTATCCCTGGATTGAAAACTGACAGCTATAACTTTGTATGACTTGGACTGCTTGTTGGACTTTGCTTAACCATTTACTAGAAGTGAAAACCTACATTTTACTATACAGTGAATCTGTGTGCTGGTTGTGTGTTATTCGTCACCACTCTCACTATGTCTTCCTGTGTGCGCTCATTCTCCTAATGGGGAATTACCTCAACAATATCAGCATTTCATGTGATCTGGATTCTATCCCACTGTTGATGCAGCCTAGGATCGTGTTGGCTTTTTTGGCAGCTGCAGCACTCAGCTGGCTCATATTGAAGGGATTGTCCACCAGAACTCCAAGTTTATTTTAATAAATATTAATATTAAGCCAGGTACATCAATTGTAGGGATAAATAGGTGGGTCAGATGGTTGTCAATTCATAAAACATTCTTATGCCTCTTTTAGTAGTTGCCATTAAAAAAGGGAGGGAGGGAGGAAATCTGGAAGAGCAGTGCAGCAGTTTGAAAGCAAAAGTACATTCCAACTCTTATTTTTAAAAGATTGTAACTAAAATACCTGAGCTTTTGCCCATGAACATATTTAATTGGAGAATGTGAGTGATGACACCCAGCCCATGAACTTGCTCAATTGGACAATCTAGTTTATGAGACACCCAGTAGGGAGGGGGAAAACAGGGTGACAGGTGACTGTGAATGATGTATGCTGAGTTGGCTTCATACAGGGAAATGCCAGCATGTCACCTCTAATGAATCCTTTGAAGTTTTTTGAAGTTTGGCTCAAGAATCATGATTTAATTAGAGTGATTGCTGAAATCCTGACAATAGCCTAGTTTTATCTATAAGAGCAATGGGTTTATGGCAGAGGTGGTATTCAACAGGTTCTGATCAGTTCTAGAGAACTGGTAGTGGAAATTTTGAGTGGTTTAGTGAACCAGCAAATACCACCTCTGACTGGCCCCACCCCCATCTATTCTCTGCGTCCCAAGTCCCAGCTGATTTGTTGGGTCTTCTTTGGTTGCCCTCCACAGGAGAACATAGCTGGAAAGCAGGTTAGTGGGGTGGGGTGGGAATAGGATTTTGCAGTAACCTTCTCGTGCCATTCCCTCCAAGCCATGCTCACAGAACCAGTAGTAAAAAAATTTGAATCTCACCACTGGCTAAGTTGCAATTTTAAAAAAAGAGCAACCAATTTGGAATAATTTAATAGTACTTCAAAATTACAAATCTGATTCCTTGGGGTTTTTTTAAACATTAACAAAGCAATTTTGCTCTTCCTATTCCTCCATAAAGTCACATTATCTCCAGAGTATACATCCAGAGAAAGAGAAAGACCAGGTGAGAGAAAGATGAAACAAAACCATTTCCAAAGCAGGAAAGGATTGCTTTTAGCTGCAAAAGCCAATATATTCTTTTCAGAGGTATCTCTGAGTTAATGGGATTACACTTTAATTTTGGACAAAAAAAATAAGTCAGAAGAATAAGAACAAGGATCTCCAGAACAGAGAAAGTGTGTGACAGACCCAGCGGCATTGCTGCAAATAAATATGAGATTGGGCCTTATTGGCTTGCTTTGCCACAAACCAGCTTTCTCTTCAGTGGTTTAATTAAAATCATCTTTTTAAAGGAGCAAGAAGGGCAGCAGGGCCTGTTGAGCATTGAAGCAAGTATCTGGAGGCATGTGGGTACTCATAAGCTTTAGAAAAGCTATTCTTAAGTTAGGTTTAGTTTGGTTTAATTTAATTTAGTATATGAGTAGAGTGTTAGGATTTTGGCAGTTACCCCCATTTAAATCATGAGTCTTGAGCCAAATTTCCAAAACTTCAGAATGATTTATTGGGAGTTAACATGTCTGGCACTACCTGGGTATAGCCAACTCTGAGGCACATAATTCCTTGTCATCCTTGACCCTGGTTTTCCACCACCCCCTGGGTATATCGTAATTCATATTCTTCAATGGGACACATCCATAGCCCAGAGTCAGTTCTCCAGTTAGAATTCTGCGCAGCAGAAACTTCAGTCACCAAATTAGTATGTTTGAAAACATTTATGGAATGCATTTTCAGTTTGCAAGCTGCTGCACTGCTCCCCTCCCTTTCTATTGGCAACTCTAAAAAGACCAGAAAAAATATTTTATGAGTTGACATAGAGATTGGGTTAGGTTTAGGGAGAGGGGTGGGATTCAAATTTTTTAACAACCAGTTCTGTGGGCGTGGCTTGGTGGTCATGTGACTGGGTGGACATGGCTTGGTGGTCATGTTATTATGGCTCCGTGTGGCCAACCTCAATATCACTTCATATCGAGGCATGCAATTTCCTTGCCTGGACTCTCAAGACTGTGGGAATGCTGCAACAGTCGTAAGTGTGAAAAATGGTCATAAGTCACTTTTTTTAGGCCGCATTGTAAACTTTAAAATGGTCACTCCACACAAGTAAAGCACCAGCAAAGGAGGGAAAAAAACCTCCAGAGAAGTTCCTGACACAGGAAGTCTAGTCCTGCCAAGAATGTCACAAGGGTTAACGGAGAGGCAGTTTCTGTAAGCAAACAACCAGAATGTTTCCTTCCTGCCTTCCTCACAGGATTAGCCCAGTAATTTCTTCTAACAACGGTTCTCTGAACTGCTTAGAATGTTAACAACGCGTTCTAGAGAATAGGTGTGACTGGTAGGATCCCACCCCTGTTTAGGGACCTTAATCAAGAACTAACAATCAAAACAAATAATATAACAGCCTAATCCTTCAAGCATATTCTCAACTAACACCGACAGGGCAAGTCACTGTATATGAAAAGACAGCAAACCCTGCTCCCTTCTAGCACTGATGATGTACCTAGATGGTTAATGAAAAACGTCTTGTTGTGGCCTGCCAGTTGCCAGGCAGAACTGCGGCAGAATTGGACGATGAGGAGGTTGGGGAGAAAATTGGCCAGTTCTGGAGTCTGGGAAGGCTCTGATGGAAGCTTTGTGTCAGACACAGAGGTAGCCAGGGCTGTCCAACAATTTCCCTTGCCACCAGAGAGGCAGCCTGCCTTTGGAGGCTGATTATAAGTGAGGAGGAAGAACAGCTGGGGCCTGTTCCAGATGCAGGTATGCTCAGAGCCGTTAAGAGAGGGGAACAATGTAGGTCAAGGAATCAACTCGGAAAGCAAAGCACACATGGATCTGAATGCGCCTCCCTGGTTGGGCAATAAAATAGAAGGAAAGGGAGTGGTTATTGTAGGACACAACAGTTCATCTTTCTAAGATTGTACCCATTGTATTTCGTGCCACAGAGACCGCTTGCCAGTTTTAATTTGCAGCCTTTAAGCTGGGAGCTCATGGTCTTGCAATTATCACAAACAACTGATACTTCAGTTCACGTGCTTGGAAAGATTATTCCCTGGACTTTTTGGTGGGTGAATTCTATTCATTCACAAGATGTAAATAAAGAGGGGTTTTCATGACAAGGAGTCTGTTTCTTACTTCTGCTAAGGCTGGGTCAGAAGAACATGTCTGCTCAGAGAACTCCATGGACCCCACAATTCTCCTCCCCCTCCTCCTCCTCCTCCTCCTCTCCATAAACCCCCCTCCCTTCTAGCACTGATGATGTTATCTAGATGCGTAATGAAATGTCTGCAAGGAAAAAAACAAACTCAGAGAGCACCATGGACCCCATAGTCCTCCTCCTCCACCACCACCCTGCAAACTCCCTTCTAGACCTAGATATTTATTCAAGAATAATACAGGTAGTCCTCAACTTACAACAGTTCATTTCGTGACCATTCAAAGTTACGAGGGCGCTGAAAAAATGTGACTTATGACTGTTTTTCACAGTTGTGACCTTTGCGGCATCCCCATGGTCATGTAATCCAAATTCAAACTCTTGCCAACTGACTCATATTTATGATGGGTTGCCATGTCCCGGGGTCACGTGATCCCCTTTTGTGTCCTTCCAACAAGCAAAATCAACAAGAGAGCCAGATTCACTTAACAACCGGGTTACTAACTGATCGACCGCAACAATTCACTTCACAACTGTAGCAAGGAAGGGTGTAAAATGGGGGCAACACTCCCTTAACAAATGCCTCAGGAATCTTGGGGCTCAAAGTTGTCATAAGCCGAGGACTATCTCAAATAGTTTTGAGGGTTGAGGTCTGTTTGCAGTTTTTTTTTTCACACATGATATTTTTCTCCTTCCTCAGCTCCCCAAAAGTCAGCTCTCCCCTAAATCAGGCCTAGGATGTCACCAGTGATGGGCTGCAAATTTTTTGACAACCGTTTCTCAGGCTGGGTAGGTGTGGTCAGTTGGTTATGTGACTGGGTGGGTGATGTCACTCATCGCACCACTTCGTGGTCATTCACCTCAAAAGAAGATTAAGCCGGTTGGGGCTAATCCCACCATTGCCTGGCCCCGCCCCCACCCATTTTTCAGCCTGTTTTTGTGCTGTTTTCAGGCCATTTTCAAGGCTATTTTCAGAGCTGTTTCCAGGCATTTTGGGGCCATTTTCAGGACATTTTGGGGGCATTTTCAGGCCATTTTAGGTCATTTTTATCACAGAAAATGGCCTGAAAATGCCCCAAAACAGCCTGAAAACACACCGAAAATGGCCTGAAAACTGCCCAAAAAGCTGCCTGAAAATGCCCCCCAAATGGACTGTTGTTTGGGCCACTTTCAGGTTGTTTTGGGGGGCATTTTTGGCCTGAAAAATGGCCAAAAACATCCCCAAAACAGTCTAAAAATGGCCCAGAAAACAGGCTGAAAAGTGAGTGGGGATGAGGCTAGCCAGTGCTGGGATTTGCTGGTTTGCTGAACTGTGCATAATCTTAAATTCCGGTCCATGAGAACCGGTGTGAATCGGCAGCAGCCCAGCTCTGGTTGTCACTCGTGGCCATCAAACTTCCTTATCTCACCCAAGGCCTTTGATGCACAACATGGCCAACAATACTCCAGTTCCATAATCGTCTCTTAGCTCCGGGAGCTTACAAGGAAAATGCGGAGTCATCTTTCAAGTTTTGAATGCACAAGTAAGCAAAGACACTAATTAAACTTCAATTGGTATTTTATTTTTAATTCAGCTGCAAAGAGCAGCAGCTCGTCTTCAGATTTAATTAACAGCCTGATCCCTGGCTTTCTTGCACTCCCTCCCCACCCTTCCCTCTCCTTCTCCTCCTCCCCACCCAGAGATGCAATTATCCATATATTAAGGGGGGAACAAATCATATTCCTGGTTTCATGGGCACCCTGAAAAAACTTGGGGATCAAACTGGAGGGGACGAGGGAGTATGGATTGCTCTCCTCTGGCAGTAGCTGTAAAAAAAACCCTCATGTTCCAGTGACATAATTTTATTTGTTATTTATTTATTTATTTATTTATTTATTTATTTATTTATTTATTTATTTATTTATTTATTTATTATTTGTCTGTNCTATCTATCTATCTATCTATCTATCTATCTATCTATCTATCTATCTATCTATCTATCTATCTATCTATCTGCAAGGTGGCAAACACACAAGATACTCCTTCCTTCCTACTATTTTCCCCAACTATGGTCCTCTGATGTGAGTGGGCTGGGAGAGAATGACTGGCTCAAAGTCAGCTTTTATACCGTAGGCGGAACTGGAACTCACATTCTCCTAGTGATTAGCTCAAAATCAGCCAATTGGTGTTCATGCCTAAGGTAGGACTAGAACTCACAGTCTCCCGGTGATTGGCTCAAAGTCACCCAGATGGCTTTCATGCCTAAGGCAGGACTACAACTCACTGTCTCAATAGACATTGGTTAAAGTTTTTGTGTTAATCTCTCAATTCTTTCCTTTTACAATCCTCTCCTCTTCCTTCCTCTTTGCTTTTGTCCCTCTCTCTTCTCCTTTCCTCCCATCACTTCCCCTCCTCTATCTTCTCCTGCACTCTTCTGCTCCCCCTCCCCTTTCCTGGTCCCTTCCCTTGCCCTCTCCTCTCTCCTCTCCTCCTTTCTCTTTCTGTCTCTCTCTTCTCATCTCCTCCTTTCCAGACATACCATTTTCTCTTTTCATTTCCAGTTCCACACGGCTTCTGAATTTACTTTGTTTCCCTCTCTCTACACTCCAGTCCACCTTCAGGAAGAGTTGTATCTACTGACCTCTTTGTACAACACTTCAAAAGAACTGAATTAATGATTTTTTATTTTCCATAAGTCGCTGTGAAATCCTAGCAACTGAAGGAAAGTATCAACCCAACACATCAAATATCACTGAATAAAGGACAACAAGCAAACAAACTTGCTCTCACCCACCATATCAACGTAGTGAAAGGGGGAAGGGGGAGGAAGGCCCTTTATATGAAAAGACACTCTTTCAAAGGTTGCTTAGTTGTTTAGTTTTACTTTATTATACTTTATTGTCATTGCACCTCCGACAATGAAATCAAATGCCAGCTTCAATGTACATTATATATTAAAATAAAATAAAACAGAAACACATGTCCTTCACATTCTATACAATTGTATTGAAAACGCCTGGTATTGCATTAATATTGCACGATACATTAGAATTCAATATTGTTGACTTTTCTGTGAAAATATAACCACTTAGCAGAGGGCAAGGCAGGATGGGACTTCCAAGCCTACTTCCCAAATACAGAAGATTTCAGATTTTAAGTTTATGAATTAAATGTTGTCTTCTTATGGGAACCAAGGAAGTATGTTTTCTCTGTTGCAGCCCCTGCCCTCTTCAGGACAGGAAGTCCTTGACTTATGACCTGAGCTGAGCCTGGAACTAGAGTATAAATCATTCTGATTGCTAAATCATTCTGAGGGAGAGGCCAAGCAGCTGATAGTGGGAGTATGGCTCCAGTAGCTGTGGAAGAAACTGTGGAAGGGCACGGTCTAGCTGGGCAGAGCAGGGGAGAGGTATAGCAAGGCAAAGGGAATTCAGAGAAAGATCCAGGCCCATCTTCAGATACACAGGGATGAACGGAGAAGGAAACAACGTGGGTTGCATGGCTTATGGGGGAGGAAAGTACTCTAATTCCCTTCATTAGCTGCAGCTGGGAAAACAGTGTTTAAAAAGGCCAGTTACACACAGCAAAGTTGCTGGAAGCAAACCATGAGTTATCTTTGTTTGTCGAGGCTTATCTGGGTTCCTTGGCATCTTTCCAACTTTGTGTGTTTTGTTGGCCTTTGAAGTATGCAATTCCTTATCCTGCCCTGTCTAGTTAATTGTTGCAGCATGGTTTGTGTGGATTTTTATTTACAATTTATGTGTACATTTTTATTTACAGTTTATGTGTACATTGTTTTCGGTCTGAAATTCCTCCACTTAAAGACTGTTCCTGGGAGAGGTTTTTTATTTTTTTTTCCAGCCGAAGGTAAGTGGACATTGGAGGCAAAGTTGGAAGTATCAAAGGGACTTTTCTTGCTTATGTCACTGTGTTCCCTTTGTGCCACGCCCCTGGTCATCCCAAGTAAGCTCTTGTAAAACCCACTGTAAATTGTAGTCCAGTGAGTACGGATTGCTGCAAATCGTTGTCAAAGCGGGCTGGTTTCTGAGTGTCTAAAAGGCAATTATCAAACTGTAGAAGAGGGCAGCTGTCCAAACTTTAAATTCAGGTTGTAAGTACTGTTCTGTATGGAACTTGGTAGGTTCCAAGTCCCTCATTCTGATTGGCCAAAAAGGCCACTTACGGATTGGTTC
>BHFT01021954.1:0-57484 GCA_004320025.1 Laticauda laticaudata
CTGACCACAAATGCCCTGATTGGTGGTTGTGTGGCACCCTCCAAGCCGTACTGCATTGCTCCTGTTAGGTGGTCCCTGAGGCCAGGCTGGCGGCAGAGTGAGTTTGCCAACCTTGAGCCAGGTACTAGGCCTGGCGGAAGTATTGGTGTTTTTGCCTGATCAACCTGGAGTTGTCAAGCCACTGCACAACTTTCGGTCAAACATGGCTGGAGGCATCCTCATGAAGTTTGGAATGCACGAGGGTCTTCGTTCCTCACTCAACATCAGCTTGTTGTACAGTTCGTTACTCCGCACTTCTCGCCGATTTCCATCCTTCGGACCCAGACACTTCTTGGATGCCTCCTTTTTTTCCGTAGAACAGGTGAAAGAGCCTGGTAGATGGCCTTTGCATGTTGCACGAACGATGGTGGCTAACCAAAAGGAGTGTGTTACGATCATGGTGGACTTCAATGGATACTGTGAAGAGCAAGATCCAGATGAAGGCTGCAGAGGTTCCTGCACAGCAGGGGTGCTGGCACTGAAAGTGAATTCCAGGGGATGTTCCCTCCTTTTTATAGGCAATATAGGTTTTCTATTGTTGTCCTTTTGCATCCTCTAGGCATCCTCTATGACATCCTTAAATATCCGAGATAGGTCCCCTTCCGCGAAACGTTTTTTATCCATTTTAAAATGCTTTTGTATGTGAGGCCTTGCCACCCTTTCATCCTTTCTTCCCGTCCGTGCTACCTAACGACCTTTGTGTCCGTTCCGCTGTCCGTTTTTGCTTCCTCCCTGTGTTCGCGTTTTCCGCTGGAGCAGATTTGGAGTTGCGCCGATGCAGCAGCGGATGCTAGCGGATATCAGCGGATTGCGTAAGCGGAATGACAACGATGTAGAAACGTGATGTTTGCCGTATGCGTTGGCGGATGCAGAACGGACGCGTTTGATACATTTTCCGCTCAAAAAGTTTTGAGGCAGCTCAAAACTTTTTGAGCAGAATGGACCTTCAGTCGACAGATGCTGGACGGATAGAGAGGATGAAAAAAGGGGTGGCAGTGAGTACAGAACAGATGAATCGCGTTAACCAACGGTATAGCAAGGTTTCTCTTCCATTTTACATACCTCTTTCCATCCAGTTGGTGAGTGTGAAATGGGCCTTTAATATATCACTTTTTATTGCTTTCATAAATTATTCAAGGCAAGCAAACATATCAACACACCTTTGTATTTTCCTGCACAATAACAACCCTGTGAGGTGGGTTGACTTTGAAATTATTGGCCCAAAGTCGTCCTGCTTTGTCCTAGCTGTTACCTTTCCTTTCCAGCCTAAATTTTTTTTAAAAAATCTGCCTTGATGACAGCAGAGTTTGCCTGCAATTTGATTTTATACCTAACAAAAAGCATGCCTTGATCATGGCTTTGGATTCCATTTCTGAATGGTGGAGGATAGTGTCCCTGTGAATATTGACTGTTTGAAAAAACTATATTCACAAAAAGCAGTCTGATACAGATAATCAGAGTTGGAAAGGGACCTTTTGTAGGTCCATTCTAAAGTCCAAACCCCCCCCACCCAGCAGGACACCCTACACCATTTCCTGACAAATGGCAGTCCAATCTCTTCTGAAAAAAAGTCTCACACTGATGGCGCTTCCCACCAAACTTCCGAGGGCAAGCTGGTTCCATTGGTTATTGCTCTCACTAATCAGAAAAGTTCTCCTTATTTCCGGGTTTAATCTCTCCTTGTTCTCAAGTTTTCATCCATTATTCCTTGTCTGGCCTACAGGCGCTTTAGAAAATAGCTTGACCCCCTTCCTCCCTGTGGCAGCCCCTCAAAATGATTGAAAAATCGCTAATCATGCCTCCCCTGGTCCCTTCTCTTACTAGAACTATCGACAAGCCCAGTTTCCGCTACAAACCATTTGTGTTGTATGTTTCAGCCTGCCAGTCCTCATCATCCTGGTTGCCTCTTCTTCTCTATAACTTTTTCTAGAGGTCTCACATCTTTTTTATAATGTAGTGACCAAACTGGATGCAGTTAATCTAGGTGTGGTCTTACTAAGGCTTTAATAGAGTGGTATACAAATTTAAGGATTGCATTAGCTTTTTTGGCAGCGGCTTGCACACTGCTGGCTCATATTTAGCTGGTGTCCCACTAAGGACTGCCAAGATCCTCTCACAGTTACTGCTATTTGAGACTTGGTTCACCCATCCTACCATGTGTACTTTTGTGTTTTTCCTGCCTAAGTGTAGGAACTTTACTTTTCCTTCTACATTGGACTTTCAGTTTGTGAGATAAGGCCCAGTGTTCCAGTCTGTCAAGATCCATCCTGGATCTTTGAAGCCTCTCTTCCTTGGTGTGTTAGGCTATTCGCTGGGCCAGCTTTAGTATCATCTGAAATTTGGTAAAGTTCCCCTCTATTCCCTCATCTAAGTCATTAATTTAAGATATTGAAGAGTACTGGAGTCTAAGACAGAACCTTGTGGCACCCCACTGCCTTACTTCTGCTCCATGGAGTAGACCCATTAGAACCCATTAAGGACTTAACTTGTTGAGTATAGTTTGGCCAAGCCAGTTGCATAGTCCTCTAGTGGTGGGTGGCTACTCTATTTCCTAATTTTTTCTCTAGCTTACCAAGAAGTAGTTGTGGTCTACTTTGTCGATGCCTTGTGAAATCTAAAATAATATAATGGTCCACAGTATTTTGCTGCCCTCTAATTTAGTCACTTTGTTGGAGAATGAAAATATGATTGGTTTGGCTGATCTGTTTTTAACAACCCGTGCTGACTCTAGTTATTATTACTTATTTCTGATGTTGGCAGATCTGTTTTTTATTAATCTTTTTCCAGTATCTTCTTCCCGGGTATTGATGTTTAGGCTGTTTGGTCTACAGTTTTCCTGGGTCTGTTTTTTTTTTCGCTTTTTGAAGATGGGAACCACATCAGCTCTTTCAGTCTCTGGTAAGTTCTCTGGTGCTCCAAGGATTTTTGAAAGATATGTTTGCAGTGGTTCTGAGATGACCTCTGCAGCCTTCCTTTTAAAAACTCTGGGAATGTAATCCATGCAGGCCCCCAGTGGATTTGTTTTCAATCAAGATCAGACAGGTGTTCTCTTACTATTTTTTTGCTTATTTTAACTTTTATTTCTGGTCTGTCTTTTACAGTTATGTTTTTGGTGGGCTGAGCTGTAGTTTCTTTTTGCGTGAAGACAGAGGCAAAGAATGAGTTCAGCAGTTCTGCTTTCTCTCTGTTGCCTGTTAATTTCACCTTAAGCTTCCCTGGTAAATTTATTTATTTATTTATAAAATTTATTTGGCCGCCCATCTTACCACAGGGTAACTGTGTGGCTAGATTTTTGTATATTCAAACCAACATTACTTAAATACATCAAACAAAGGACATTACCATTGAATGCTTCATGTATTTCTATCTTTTTCTTCTGATCTTGATATTTGTAAGATTTTCATTTTTTCCCAAGCACAACCCACTATTCATTCTCTCCAAACCAGTTATTTCAATGTTATTTTTGACAAGCCTTCCTTTTTTCTTCAATTGGGTCCCCATGGCCAATTTTAAAATCACGAAATTATTTTAATACTCTGAGGAATGGCATATAGAGTGTGCTTTTCTAAACCAATTTGATGAATGTTGAAGGTATGAGTTTGTAAAATGATTGCTAATCCTTAAAGGCTTCAGATTTTCAGTAATGTTTTATACAGTTTTAAAATACCTGGCATGTTGGCTTTTGTTGTAATCTCATAAGGAATCTCATAAGTGGATCATATTTTCCAAAATGAAGCAATATTCATTCTGCTTGCCACTTTTGCATTTCAACTCATTCTGTTCTATTCCCCCTAATGGGATCTCTAACTTTGCATTTGCAATCACCCTGACTTTCATTTTCATTGCAGAACTGGAAAGTCCAGGGTAACAGCAACCAAAACTATAGGAATTATCTTATAACACTTTTAAAGACAAACTTGATCATGAAGATACATCAATACTGTTAAATGGGGCTTAGCCATTTCCTTTACATTAGAAACATCCTTTGTCTATAGTATCTCAGAGTACAGTTTTCTCTATTCTGAGTGTGACTTATTTTCTAGCATACAGTACCAAGAAGTCAGGAGAATACAGAACATGATCATCTTTATATGGAAGTGTTTTAAAACTAGCAACTAATCCCTCTCTTATGAAAGCAATTGATTAATGCAGGCATCAGCCATTTCTACTGCTGTCACTAACATGAATAAAGCTGCAAGTTTCGGTCTCAGAGAGGCCAAAATCTATCTTTAACATATTTTCTAGCTCTTTGATGCAACCTCTTCAGTATTGTTAATTTCTATCACTGTGAAAGAAGCAGAATTCTAATTCAATAAATAATGGCACATCAATGAGAGATGTAATTATATCAATACACCTTGTGTATTTTATCTTTAATACTTTATCTTCCTATTTTCCCATTTTGACACTCTTATTCTGTTTTTCTTTATTCTATTTAAAACCTGAATAATATATTAAAATAAAATTTTGATTGCATCTTACAATTACCATATTTACTTATTTATACCTCTTTTTCTTTGTTGGTTTTCTCCTTCCTTTTTTCACTTACATTTTATTTGAGCAGATTTTTTGGATAAGACTTTTAAGCACTACACTTTATGTACTGCTTGAATTAAAACTCTGCAGGAATCCTTTAAATTTCTTACTGCAAAAGGTTCTTAAGTTATTTTGTAAATGAATACCTTTGGAGATTTTATTACAATTTTTTTTACTACCAGCTTGGCTAATGTTCCCAAAGTTTCTTATATATTTTTTAAAAATCATACTCTGACTCCAAAAGTAAGAAAACTTTTAAAATAAATCATACACATTTTTTAATCATTTCAACATTTAATTTGTAAAATATAAAGATTATAGAAGATATTAAGTACAACCAAAACTCTAACATTGCTAGTATTATAAAAACTATACAAAAATAGTAAATGATTGATAGTTTAAGGAACTAAAATTATATCCATAAAGTAATAATATACAGCAAGCTCAGTCCTTTAACTCAGGGTCCCCAACCCCCGAAACATGGCCCACTACCAGGCTGCAGCCCATTCTGCTGCGCTCTTGCACTCAGAGCTCCCCCCACATGCACCCACACCAATGAAGTTGTGCGTGCACATGCTTCCATGTCCCTCACACAAAACCATCTCCTCTTCCCCCTGCCCCCCCACACCAGGCCACCAACCTGGAAAGGTTGGGAAATGCTACTTTAACATATTGTTAGCCACATAGACCATTTATCATCCACTTTCTTAGTTTTAGTACAGTATGTTAATTTAGTACAATAATATTTATATAATAGATTATTAATATTCTGTTATTCAGATGTCTTAGTAATGAATATAGATGAGTGGATATTCTATCAATATTAATTGTGGTTTCAGATATTATTGTCACAAGTATTCTAATTATTTAACCAGTTCTTTAAAATTAAATACAGTAAGAATGAATTAGATCCAGGACTCCCAAACCATAGTCCTGTTCCTTCACAGAGAGTGCTTGATCATCCAAGGATAACAAGGGAGAATTCTCCAGGAGGGAATATTGATGGCCTCTCCTCTGCAGACTGGAAAGATAGTATAAATGTTGGTATAATCAACACACTGATAATATTGCACCACCTACTCTTACTCTTCTAATTGCTTCATGCACATCAGTTTTTCTCAACCTTAACAATTTTAGAATATTTGAACTTCCCAAATTTCTCAGCCACCTTGCCGAATTCTGCAGGTTGAAGTCCATACAGATTACAGTTTCTAAGCTTGAGAAACACTGATGCAGATATTAAGGAACATAGAGGGAGGGCTGATTCTTGCAGCACCCTAAAGGTCATGAGTCAATCATTGTGAATTGAAACCCTCTTACTGTGGAAGTAAAACTGCTGCAAAACTATCTGTACTCCTGACGCCTGAATAAATCATTCCCAGCTAGTAAGGCCAAAGGAACCATGAAATTCAATAATATCTGTAGCTTGGTAAATTCTAGAAAACCACAGTAGAAGAATGCTTTTATAAAAGAAAAGGGTTATTTGTAGCAAGTTCATATTGTCTTTAAGGATATACATACAACCATCTATCTATGAAGACCAAGATGCCTTGCTATGGATAATCTACCATGGAACATTTTATAACTGTTAAAGTTTATTATTGAACAGTGATAACATCAGACAGATTTTTTTCCTTAACTGCTTTTAAATCAGTGGATGAGAGCTGTTGCTGAGTAAATGAGCACAGCATGAAACAGACTAAAGCCTTAAGCAATGCATAATGTTTGGGAAGCAGGCTTTGGAAATAAAAATAGGTTTGTTGCAGCGGCAGGTCCCTGTTCTGAAATAATGGAAATAAACTGTTAGATAAAAGTAAACTGAGCATCACCATGTCATTCTGTTTGCATAACTCTTTCCCAGGTTACCAATGGTTATGAAAGAGTACTTAATACTCAGGGTAAGAACTACAGTAATTGCTTCTAAGCTGTCATGACCACATATTTATGATCATCTATTTCCATGGAAAAACTGCTCCATTACTTTGTGCAAGGAATATATTACTAAAACAAAGAGGCCTTCTCCAAAGAAATGTAGATTGCAACCTTAAATTAGGATTCTAGTTCTGCGTTAGTGTCATTGGCAATAAATGGTCAGTGCATCTTCCCTTTTAAAATATTCCCTTTTCTAAATTCTTAAAAATGAAAGGTTTGTTTATCTTTCCCACCAGCACCAAATTAAACTAGGAGAAAAAATACTTTCTATTTTAATAATGATTAAAGAACAACAATGACATAACAATGTGGTTCAAACCAGTGGTGTTTTCACCAGTTTGCACCGGTTCACGTGTACGATAATGATAATTAGGTGTGGGTTGCCAAACTGGTAGTGACTTCTTGCTGGCCGCTCCCCCAACCCAGTCACCTGGTCACCACATCTCTGAAGCTTGCTGGGGTGTCCCCACTGTCCCCAGAGCTTGCCGCCCCCCCACCATCCCCATCATGCTTGCATGGCTGGCTAAACTGCCATGGGCTCAGCTCAGCTCCATTCCAGCTTGCCATGTGGCACCCACCACCCATGTCCTTACTTTCCCCCATGGCTGGTGGAAGAGGAGAAAGGCAGTTAGCCAGTGCCCACAAGGAACCAAAGTTTGGAGCAGTTTAAAGGAGGACTGCTCCTCATCCACAGCCATGCATTTTCAAGCAGCCATTTGAAAACTGGGGTGGAAGAGCAGTCCATTAAATCCAAAACTGCTCCAAAGCTGGATTCCTCATGGGTGCTGGAAGTATCACTTTCCCCTTGTGATTTAAAGTGCCTGGAGTAAGAGGAGGAAGCACAGGCTGACAGGGAGGGTGGGGGGGGAGCCAGTACTTCCAGCACCCATGAGGAATCCAGCCTTTGGAGCAGTTTCAAGGAGCCACTTGAAAATGCATGACTGAGGTGGAAGAGCAGTCAATTAAGCTTCAAAACGCTCCAAGCCTGGATTCATGGCTTGCAGCAGCAGCAACAGTTTGGAGTTTGTTAAGAAGGACTGCTTCTCCACCCTTGGCATGCATTTTCCAAAACCAGCTCTGGCTGCAGGCATGAGATTGTGAGGGCACATTTTTCCTTTTGCTCAGAAGATGAAGTAGGTAAAATAGTCAGTGCTTAGCAAGAAGGAAGGGAGCCACATCTAAGTTCTGAGGGGGCCTAGCAGGGAGATGCATTCCTGTCCCCACTAGGGGAGATGATCTTTGCTAGCATGGAGGATTCCAGAAAACTTGCCTGGGGAAAGAGGGAGGGGAATGGCCAGGAATTGTGCCTATTGTGTGGGTTGCTTTATGGTAAGGTTGCACCATTTTGTGTAGTCAGCTGTGCAAAAGTCAGGGCCATCACTTGCATGCTCGCGTGTGTGTGTGTGTGTGTGTATGTGTGTGTGTGTGAGAGAGAGGGGGGAGGGAGAGAGAGAGGAAAAAAGAAAGAAAGAGAAATAAAGAGAAAGAAGTAGGAAGAAAGGGAGTGTGTGTGAGAGAGAGAGAGAAAGAGAGAGAAAGAAAGAAAGAAAGAATGAATGAAAGAGAAAGGAGAGAAAAGAAAGCAAAGAAAGAAAGAAAGGAAAGAAAGAGAGAGAAAGACAAAAAAAGACAAAGAAATCAGAAGGAAGAGAGGAGAGAGAGAGAGAAGAGAGAGAGAGAGAGAAGAGAGAGAGAGAGAGAGAGAGAGAGAACTCTGTAGTATTATATTTAACTGTTCCATTATTTATCATGTGTTAATATTTTACACTGTTCCTACAAAGTGATTTTACTGCCATTTTTTTGCCCAGGGCCACCACATATTTTTCAGGGTTTACATGCATTCAATGTCTATAGTCCAAAGCATAAAATAATTCTGTGTTTCACAGAATTTAAAGGGACTTTGGAGGTGTTCTAGTCCAATCCCCTGCTCAGGCAGGAAAACTGAAGATTCCAAACTCTGAACAGAGGTCCTGGGAAAGGTGTCAGAATAAACAGAATAACACTTAGAAGGACCTTTGCGGGAACCTATACCATTTCAGAGAAATGGCTGTCCAGTCTTTTCTTAAAAACTTCCAGTGATTGAGCACCTGGTGGCAAGCAATTCCACTGGTTAATTGTTCTCTCTGTCAGGGAAGTTTCTCCTTAGTCTTAGTTTGCTTCTCTCTTTGTTCAGTTTCCATCCATTGCTTCTTGTTTGCCTTCTGGTACTTTGGAAAATACATTGCCCCCCTCTTCTTTCTGGCAGCTCCTTAAAAGCCTATTGCCAATCACACTCAAAGCATGTGAGCCATTTCTTCCTTTCATTGGTCCTTGAAAGTACATCTATAGTATGCAGATAATAAAGTCAAAATAAGGTGAACATTTTTATAGAACTATAGATACATTGAGGCTGGGTTTGATAAGGAATGGCTGGGAAGGGAGGGGCCAGGTGAGGCACCCCTTGACTTGAGTGACATTGAGTTGGCCATGCCCACCCAGTCACATGACCACCAAGTCACTTCCACCAAGCAAGTCACACCCTCAGAACCAGGAGTAAAAATTGACAAATTGTCCCACAAAAGAAGTTACAGTAGCTATGATCAGAGTGATAATATGAGGTCAACATAGAATATTTATTGTAAAGTCTACAATTGTCCACAATAACTTTCAAGACATTTGGAAATAAAACTAGGTATTTACAGTATAACTTTTGTGGGAAATGTGATAAATGATTATGGTGCCAAAGAAAATATGTTTATTGCACCAACATTTTAAAACACTGAGGTACAGATAGGTTTAGTTGCTGTTTCAATAAAAGAGATCACTGATTTATTAACTAGAACCTTACAAATTATGTTGACATAGAAATGCTTAAATTTCAGTAAAGTGCATCTGAGATTCTGGAAGAAATTCTTACCGCTGTAAATGTGTGACCTAAGTTAAAGTGCTCTGGTTCATTTGACTGACAAAAAGTAATGAGTAGCCATACTGGAAATAAAAATATGGTTATATGATTTCCAGTGGGCTGCATACCTATAGATAGTGCCATACTTAGTAGTAGGAGTTTGTTACAGTTCAGTGACTTACAAAATATTCTTATTTGTCCTATTTTTATTATCTTCCTATCCTTCTTCTTCTTTCCATCTGTGTCAGGCATGTCACCACCAATCTTTCCATTCGCAATATACTTTATAATCATTCATAGAGTGATTTTTCTTAATGCCTTTACTTTTAACAAATTTCATATGTATTTAGAATATTGCTTTTTTGTTCAAATCTGGAGTTTGCGAAAATATTTTCAATCAAATATTCTTCCTTCACCTAAGCTAGCCAGTTGCTGGACACTTGCCATTCACTTATTTCTTCCTAACCAGCCAATCATTGAATTACTTGTCCTCAGAGCTTTAAACAACTTGTGAATTAATAACTGAACACTTCAAAGAAATAAAAGCAAGTTGTTGGAATTCACTTTGCATGCATGGGTTTTCCGCATCTATAAACCTATTGACCACAAGAATCAATAGGTATAGACATAATTAGCAGAAGGCCTCTATAGTTTCATCTCCTTTGCTTTTTTTAAAAAAAATCTTACTTTGCATGTCTTTAGGAGAACATTGCCTATAGCTCCAGTCTCTTTTAACCTTTTTATCCTGGAGGAATCATACAAAAAAATTTCAGGTCTCATAATTATGTCTATGTCTATGCCTATTCCTAAATCTATATCTATATTTATCTATCTATCTCTGAATCTGTATCTCTGTCTATTTCTATCTATCTAGAAATAGATAGATAGATGGAGAGAGAGAGAGAGAGAGAGAGAGAGAGAGAGAGAGAGAGAGAGAGAGAGAGATATCTGTATCTGTACCTCTATCTATAACTATCTAGAGATGATAGATAAATAGATAGACGGACAGACAGACAGAGAGACAGACATAATTAGCAACCTTCACAAAATTTCAGGGTTGCAGAAACCCCAATGGAGAGAGAAAGGCTGTCTCCTGGCATTTATCTTTTCTTTCTCAGATAGGTTCTTCTGGCTTTGTCTGTGAATTTCAGATACTTCTCTGGTTTACTCTTTCTCCAAAATGAATGAAAGGATACAACAAACTCCTAGCTGCAGACAGTTTCCTATCACCATGTAATTTCCTAAATAAAACTTATATTGTTTTTCTTTCATGCAGACACCAGTCTCAAGAGTATTTTCTTGTAGAAGCTATTCTCATTAATGTCTTCCAACTACATAAAGCTATCTGCTATATAACATAAATAAGTTTCTGCCCTTGCAAAGACACCCATGGTTCACACATTTACTATTACAAATTTATTGTGTACATTTGTTTATAAGATAAGATTATTTAATAATGTCCTAATAAATCTACTGAAAATCTTCAATAACTTCATCTTAACTAAGATGTTAGGTCTGCAGCAGAGAGCAATAACTGAGAAGATAGGTTGCTGGCAAATCTAAGAAGAGTAGCTGTACAGCACAATTATATTCAATTATATTTCATTTTACTGGAGTTTTCCTTTTCTCTTATCCTCTCTCTAATATGGATGTATTATAATGTATTTGGTGTCTATGCTGATTTATTTAAAAAACAAAAAACAAACAAGTGTTAGCCCAGCAGCTACACCAGACCAAGAATCAATTTCATTGTAAGGCTAAAATTACTTATATTGCGATTGGCTATAATAAGAGAAAATTATTAGTCTGATTGTGCTGTACCTCTTCCCCCTGTTATACTTGTAAATTAGGGAAGTAACTATCTGAGTAACTCTTCTGCATACTTTCTTATTTTAAATTCAAGGTTTCTTTTTGTCCGTCCGTCTCACTTATTATGCTTCATAGAAAAAGACCCGTTCTCTTGAACAGTGTTTCTCAATTATGGCTACTTTAATATGTCTGGGCTTCAACTCCCAGAATCCCTCAGTTTTCTGCAAAACTCTAGACATATTTAGATGGAAGCAAGGAATTTGGCTTTTCTGTATCTGATAAAATCTCATACAGTTTGGAAAGCAAGATAGAGATGCAAACTTCAGTCTCCGAGGGGGAGAAGATCATATATATAGTAGAATCGACTGACAAGGCTCTTGCATACCTGGCTCTTCCATAGATTTTCAAGACATTGAGCTTAAAGGTGTGTGGAGAGATCCTTTAATAAAATTCACAATTTTTAAAGGCATCTGAAGAACTTAAGGGTGGAGATCTCTATAATCTCTCAATTCTTTTCAGGTATTACCTATGCCAGCCTATATATGTTAAATTTTCTGCACTTGTCATCCTTATTTTACTAAAATAAGAATCAGCATGGAGAAAGCAAAACATATGCTTTTTCTCATCTTTTCATCATCCTGTTAAGTAGGGAAAATACATTAACAAATGCCTTAATTAAGGATCAGGGGCTGATAATTACAATTTGTTTTTTTTAATATTTTACAGTAATTAACCAAAGTATATGATAAAGCAAAATTATTCTGCTTGATTCTGTGATGTTTACAACCCTAAAAATACTGCAGGAGATGACCAGGAAGTTGGAATCACTCCCCCACCCTCTTCACTTGTATTTATTTTTAATAAACTTTTCAATGACCTCAGAATATTTTTGATGTTTGCTTATGGACAGGCAAGGTCTGAAAGGAATGCCTAGATCCTCCACCCACCCTCCTTCCCTCTCAGACTGTGATAATATCTCTGGATTTGCCTGTTCAGTCAGCACTGTGTATTTCTCTCCATCTGGATAATATAGTACATTTAGTCAGCTTTGCCACTGCTTCCTAAATCCTACATGCTGGAGAGCTACATAGCAAATTTTCCTTGATATGATCTTCACCTCTCTGCTTCAGTAAATCCCGAGCTGATTACACTCTGTACACTGGAGGTGACAACACAAAGCCCTTCCTGGTGCATGAGATTACATAGCAAACCTGGAAATGGCAACGTGATTTTTACCAAGCAGAGCTAGAAGCTAAGAAAGCAGAAATATTAAACAGATCTGACATGGCCCTCTCATATATCACAGCCCTTTAGTAAGTTCAGGGTCACTGCTTTTTGTTGGAGGCCGTAGGACTGCCATTCATTTATGTTGGCTGCTTTTTCAGCCTGAAGTAAATTCTGATTGGCTCTAGGTTTATCATTACCCAGGAATCATGGACATTCAGTGCTCATTCACTGCTTTCTTGTCAAATAGAAACTGCAATACCTTGTGAAGAAATGTACATGCTTGCATGCTATAAAAGAGGTCAAGGGGGCTGCACACAGGTATTTCTTCTATTGCTGAGCTAAAATATTCCAGGCAACATGGGTTGGTTGTGGTGCTGTGCAATGCACCTCACCAGAAAAACAAAATAACTGTGACTTTAATTCTTGTTATTTTATTCATTAATTCAATTTAGAGGCCACCTGAAGGCTACTATAGTATCTCTACATTTCCATGGCCTATGCTAGATGGCAGGAAATATTTTGTTATTTATATTAAGATGTTTGGTGTCCAAAATACTTTGAAAATCTATTGCAAATCACTGAGATATCTACAGGTATGCCTTGATCTGGTTCTCCTCCTCCCTTCCCTACAACATGTGTTTTTGAATAGTTTTCTAGAAAGGAAATATTATCTGTCTCAAACATTTTTTTTATTTTTTTCCTGTTATCATGAAAGGAAAGGAAGTAGTTTCCCACTCTCCATCTTTTAATGCATTATTCTGAAAAGCTACTAGGTTTCTGACAAACTATTCAAACTATCAGCATTGATCAATGCATTTAGGTCTCCATCTGTTGTTTGAAATGGAATACTCCCTGGACTTCAGGCTGGCAACTGTCTTTCATCACTGTAAGTGCTGGGCATCATGAAATGTTAAAACAACCTTCCCTGTGATGGCTGTGTCCTTACAATATTATTGAATTCCAGTCAAACATAATAAGATACATTTGTCTCACTGTGAACCTCAAACAAATTCTCTAGGAACTGATAAAATCTCCATTTTACTTGCCTTCTAGATCTTTACAAAAATTGAGATTAAGTCTAGAAATAACATATATATATAGATATAGTTAAAGATATACTCTTTTATCAGAAATATGTGTAATGGCATATTGATAATAAGTATCACTGATTATTTAAAAAGGGTTATTGTTGTGGTTCTGCTAGGTCAGATGTCTCTGTGTGATATTGTAACATAAATTACATACAACCATTAGATTGCATTGCCACTGACTGTATGATGGTGACTGTCAAACTCCCAGTCCATGGGCCGGATGCATCACGCACTGGCCATGCCCTGTTTAGCGAAGGGGGGGAAAGTCCCGATATATTACATGATGCCACCATGACGACATGAGTTTGACATTCCTGGTCTAGCTGTACGTTATCTTTGTGAGAATGAGAACCCTGCTATTGTACAATACTTAGCTTTATATATTGGACAAAGCTCTGTATCATACTCTGAACAGCCATACTTTGGCTGTAGCAAAATGAAAATGCAGGAATAGCAGAAGAATATGGCAATGATGTAGCTATGTTGTTCTTCAAAAGTGCCACTGAGATTCTCCATGAAGCTACCCTTCACAGAAGGAGTGAAAAAATATTCTTCTTTCAGAGCCAGGTTTTTTGAACTACAAACTCTGGCAACTCTCTTGCCATCTAATATTTACAGTTACTTCTGATTTAATCCCCACTTTCACATGCATAGAATTTATTCCCCAAACATACAGCAACAGCAAATATAATGCTGCTGTATCCAACACCTAGCAGGCTCCCAATATTTGTACAGGACCAGATATCAACTCTTCCAGTGTGAAATATCTGCCATGGTCTAATGAGAAACAATGGTTTGGTGCCACTATGCAGAGTACTAAGTCCCTGAGCATAAGGCATTTGTACTATTAGAATAAATGCTTGGAGACTACATAAGAAAATCATAATAATGCTGGAGACGAAATCTCCCAGAAAAGGCATTGACCTAAATGAAGATCATATTGCTCTGGTAAGCTCAGAAAATTCAGATATCTTATGAATAATCACAAGGAGAATGGAAATTATCATTTAATAATCTCGGAACTTCAAAATGGTAAGCAATTCTTACTATCTTGAAATGAACTTTTGGGGAATTTTTATTCATGTAATTTTTTTCATTCTTAGTCTGAGGCAAGAAACCCAGTGATGACAGATTCTGCATATGGATTATATCAACAAAGGTCAAACCAATTATGCTAAAAGCATATATTACTTCAGAAAAGTCCTTTTGTACTTAGCACCAGCACCAATATATGTTGAAGCTTTTCACTTTGCCAGACTTGTTTGGCCATAAACCATGAACATGGGTTTGCCCAATAGTTTTTATCGATTTGTCCCCAAGGTCACCTTACTTCTTAAGTTTTAAAAGACTTAGAATTTGTTGTGATTAATTTTGATGAAAAGGAGTTGGTTTATGTTTTTTTCCCTGACAGTCTGGCTGTTCTGTGATCTGTAAATACACTATATCACTCTGAGTAATGAAAATATGTTTCAACCAAATGCTTGGAGAGGCAAACAGCCATCTGTCTTGCAGTCAGTCTCAGTTGTTTCATGTCTCCTTCCATTTAGGAGAAGTTGCTTTAGATAACACTCTCTCTCTCTCTCTCTCTCTTTCTCTCTCTCTCTCTCTCTCTCTCTCTCCTGGAGTCATAAGCAGAACCCTGCTGGAAAATATTCTCAGAAAGATAGAGGAAAATGTTTCTTTATCCTGACAAGTGGCCATCATCCCAGTTATCAAAGCAGCAAAGTGACATGTTTCAACATAAAATATATTAAAGTACATGAAGTATATCAAACAATTTTATTTTGAACAATTACATAAAAACATTATGGCTAATGTAAGGTAAAAACAACAGCTATTGTTTTCTATACAGTAATACAAAATTTAGTTACCATAAGATGATAGTTAGTTTCATATTCAAAGTAAGGTGGCTCACATAACATTTATCTTTTTTTCCTGGAAGTGATGAAGCAGGGCAGTGAGATAACTATTTCAAATAACCCTATACAAGTTACAGTATGGTAACACATGTTGAACTGCTTCTATATATACAAAGACACAGCTTGTGGGGTTTTAGAAAACCTCCCCTGTAAAAGTCCAAAAGGCAGAATGATGTGCCTGGCCCTGAAAAATCTTTCTTCAGACTAGGAATGCCCAAAGTGTCTTTTAGGAAATATTTTACTTGTATCCTATTGAATTCAGTATCATATACCATACCATTTAATCTTTGAGATAATGTTTCTTTGGCATATTCATATTCCAATGATATTTAAAGTGTTGCTGGTCACCCAGAAACCCTTTTGTTTACCCTTTTAGTTTGAAGTATAATTTCAACAAAAACTAAAGGCGATAAGCCTGTCAGGACAAAAATAAATAAATAAAATAACATAGATTTTCAGCAAGTAGTTAACAATCTTCAAGACCATATCTCAATTTTAGGCAACCCCACCTCCAATCTGAACAGGTTAAATGATATCTCCTACAGGCAGCATGTATGGATATCATGCCTGAAAACTAGAACATTAGAATCTCAATGAACATGCCATTCATGTTTGTAATCCATTTCGTTTTCTCACAGGAATGTTATAGTGAAAAATCATGATAAATCTACATCTGACCATTTTAGGAATCCAGACAAATTTCTGTATCCATCCATCCATCTATGGAAGGAATCATTCCTGCAATCTTTCTATGATCATCTAGTTTTGTTTTGTTTTTGGCTTTCTTGAAATAATTGCCTCTGTAATGAATTCAGTAGCATACTGGTGCACTGAGCATTAAGAACTTGATCATTTTGTGCTAAGGAAGAACTGAAGAAATCCTGCACAATGTTGATTTTTTTTCAATATAGACTGCAATTGTTAATCTTCTTTCAACTGGGAATTTAAAGAAGAAATGTTATTTAAACAAGAATGCTGTTAATCATCTTAAAATCCAGCTGAATAGTGTGATGTTGAATAGTTTATTTTATAAGCTAGAGACATATATTTACTCTATTTTCTTTTACAATTTCTAAACCTTATCTATAGTGACAGTTGTCTTTTCTAGGAAAGAAGACTGTACTTGTAGTATTAGTAGTATTTATAGTGCTGACTTCTATAGTATAGGTACCTGGCCTGGATAAAAATAAAATTTTATCATCTCACTTACTAAAGAATCCCTTTAGAAGCACCAGCATAATTGCTTATATTATACTAGAGAAGTCTAATGAATGTGTAAACACAATGTTTACACTGAAATACTTACAAGGGTGGCTTCTACAAAACTTGATAGCAGTCTTCTAGACCTTTTCAAATGTTACCATTAAATTGTAATTTTGAAATAGTAGGAGAGATATTCCTTATATAATAAAATATTGGGAGTATTTATATTAGTTATATTTAATTAAGTATCATTCTGATTAAATTGAAACTAAATAAGATTTAGTTATCTCCTGGACAGTTCACTTTTTTCCTTGTTTCAGTCATTTTTTGGATTGTGATCACTGGCATTACATTTGTGATTAAACTAACTATACTAAAATGTTGCACATATCCCCACTCTGTACCAACAAATTCAACCATCTCTTCCATGAATTAATGGAACCATTTTGAATCCCAAAACCAGTTCAGTATTCTTCCATGTTAGCCATGGAGAATGTTTATTGTAATTCAGATATGTATACCAATAAAAGCTATGGGCCATTTAGGTCATTGGGGCACTCAGTTGTGATTCTGAATTATAATGTAGTTATTGAACCAAATATTTCCGGTTGCATTTTGTCATTTCTACTACAGTTATAGAGATGTGAAAAATATGACTTCTGCCACCATTACATTCAACATGCAAATATCTGATCTCCAAAGTCAAATGATATATGACATGTATCTAACATAATTATATGTCAAATGCAAATATCATTATAATAATCAATTTAAGCTTGCAACAAAGTAGGAGAGAATGAATTAAGAAACTGAGAGTCAGGTAGAAAAGCAGGAAGCAATAGTGGGAGAGGTTGAAAGTCTTCAAGAGAATAAAAGCTGATGTTCCAAAATATGGTAGGAAAGAAGACTAATGCATAAACAACAGCCTAATAGTAAAAAATACTAAAATTACCTAAAAAAACAAATCAGAACACAGAAAGAGGAAATTACTTACACTGCATACACAAGCATGTGTAGAATGTTTTTCAATGTTGAATGACTATAGGCTGCCAACAGGTGTCCTCTGATCAAAGCAAAAGGCTGCTTGTTACAGTGGCAGGACGTTATGATAATATTAGCCTTTCACTGGGAAACAGCTGAGGCAAAATTTCAGCATATGGGATTGGTGTGCCTAGTGAAAGTTGAATGCTGACTTCAGTATTTGCCTTTCTAAGTCAATATTTGACCTTTGAAGCTAGTATCTGACTTACAGATCAATATCTAAATTTTGTCCCTCATACCATTAGCCAGATGACAGATATTGTCTAAGCAGTCAGTGCAAAATTGTTATTGGCTGCAATGAAGTGCCAAAAAAATTTAACCATTGAACGGGAGTCTTTCAACCAAGTCTAAGCAAGTGAGACCACAGAAAATTGGTTCTTTTCTGAAACAACACAGCTAGCTCTTTAACTCTAAATCTGTATTATCTGGTAAATACCAAAGTAATATCCTTTCAAGATTGATTGTGAGGGTTTATATGCCAAGTTTTTTCCCCTAAATAAAGTAGTGGAGCTCTGCTATCCTCTACCTTGTTGAAAGACTGGGGAAAAGTTGGAATTAAAAAAAACTAAGAATGTGGAGCTGATAGGCATGAAGTGAACTCAGGAAACAGTGTTGGGTGATGATAAGTGCTAGGAGAGAAATGGCTAATAAAAATCAGAGGGCAGACCCACAACTCACAGCTTTCACTTAATGCACATGTAATCACATCCACAACAAGGTAGCTGATCTCATCTTTAAGATAATAGTGGCAAAGTATTATAGATTTACACACTGTGAAGCTGAGGAGGCTGATTGGCATCTTAAAGTGGAATCTTAAAAAATTTAACACTGGTTATACACCTAGTGACAATTTAAGGTTTCTGTGATACCTTCACTGATAAACTGGGATTGAGATGAAGATTGGTATTGACAGGACATACTTGAAGTTGTTAAAACAAGTATAAAAGACCACAGTATAATTCCCAAAAATGCAGCTTCTTCATGTGGTTGCAAGCTTTGGATTCAACCTGATTCACTGATCTCTTGTTAATAAAATTCACAATAAATTTTTCTTATATATTCAAGATTTTCTCTCTCCCTACCTTTATCCCTTCCACTCATTCTCTGTCTTTGTGTTTTAATGCCAGTTTAAGACCAGCATTAGGATCATCTCTCATACCGATAAACTACTAAGAAGATGAAAAAATATGCCATCTCAAAATATTTGCCTCTATTTGGTGATGATATGCAATATTACAATTTGTGCTTATTTTTCTTATATGAACACTTTGATCATTCAAGGCCAAATCCTATGGGAGCATGAAGTACTATAGGGCCAGTACCAAAGACAGACTTTATTCTGGTCCTCCATTACCTTATTTCTGAACCTTGCATTATGCAAGAGGAACTGTTTCATTGGCCTATATGATACCTCTTTCTTGCTTATATGAATAAAGGTTGGTTAAACTTTGGATGAGAAGTTTCTTTTTATGAAGTAGCACATGATCCTGTTAATAACTAATAGCCTCATCCCAAAGTGCTTGGAAGCTTTGAAAAACTCAGATGTGTCCTTTTTCAAGGACTGTTAATTTGCTGAAACTGTAGCAAGGGGGGACGTGTTTTCTTTTGTATAGATCTGCCTGACTACTGTGATCATCATCAAAAGCCATTCATTTTACATCAGTCAGGAAGAGATGTTTTTCTGTTGGGGTATTTCTTCTTTAGAGCAGTGTATCTCAACCTTGGTCACATTAAGAAGTATGGATTTAAACTTCCAAAATGTCCCAGCCAGCTTGTGGGAGTTGAAGTTCATGTGTCTTAAAGTGGCTAATCAAGAACCACTGTAGAGCATTCTCATAGATATAAAGCATGTGCTGACTTTGCTACAAATTGGGGCATGGTTGAGTCATTTGGTTTTGAAAGCTCATGCCAGAATAGCTGTAAAAATGAATTATGGTCAGAAATTATAATTAGGGAATTTGTTATTACATTAAATTTGTATTATATATAATTATATAACAATTCCTTTTCTTATTTACTTCCTCTTTTACCGCTTCACACCCACTTCCAAAGTCCTAGGAAGTCCAACATTGCTTCATCAGAGTACAAAGTTACCAAGTCCAAAGGCAAAGTCCACAGAGTCAACAGTCCAAGTCCAGTCCAGGATCCAAGGCAAAAGTCCAAAATCCACACTCAAGTCCAAGGTCCAAACAAAATCAAAGCATGCATGTGGCACAAATTCCCCACTCCACTCATCTGATTAAATAGATGCTTGCTAGTGCAGCTCATCAGGAAGGGCAAGGCAGCTTCACCAACCTCTGTTGTTCTTCAACCCTGCACATCCTTGGATCAGATTGAGGTGGCAATTCCTCCCCATCCCCACTGGCCAGATGCAGCTACACGCATCTCCATTCTGTTTCTAGTCCTATTAACTCTTCAGCTGCCATGGCACCTCTCTTTTTCCTTTGTCAGACAGGCATTCATCCAGTCGTTCCTCCAGTGATCTCTCTACTGTGGCATTTCCATTCCTGGCCTCTCCATTCCTGGCTTGGAGCCCTTATCAACTCCCTGATGTTTCTATGTACCCCTCCCCATTGAAGTCTCCGAAGCCAGTTCTTCCACATTGTCTGCGTTGGCATCTGGGGAAGCCAAAGCATTGTATTAAAATATATTTTACATATTCTTCTGATATCATATTTTGTATAAAATTGTACGATAGACAGTATATTCTGCTTGTCTGTGTCTATTACATCTGGTGTGGTAAAGTGTCAGACAACAAGGAGGGAAAACAGATTCTATTCCATCTTCATAGTGGAAAGGTATTGGATGAGTTTGGCACAGAAACTTCCTCTCAACCTCAATCTATGTCACAGAATTATTATTGTATAATAATAATTAGGAATGAGCACTATAGATGCTGTCTTGAGCTTTTATGTAAAAGGTAGAATGTAAATTAAACAAATATACACATGTACATACTGTATGTATATCTGCATGTATATATAATATTTTTTTATTTGTTAGTGTTCACAGTAGACTAGGTAAAATATTTACTAAGTGTTCTTGAACTTTGTTCCATGCAGGTGTGATAGGATTATACTCTCAATGGTCATCTTGGCAGGAAATTCTAGAAGCTGCAACATGGCTATATATCACCATGTTGAGAAAGACATAAGTAAAAGAATTCTAAGAATTATATTGGAGGAAATTTTTTCATTTTCATCTTTTGCAGTTCACTCTATCTTCAGATAAACAGAATGAAATAGTTTAAACTGGTGATAAAAATATCATTAAACTTTCATATTGCTTAGTAACTGTTGCTAGTGCTGGGACCTAGCAGACAAATAAATGAAATCTGAAGAAAACATTTTAAAAAATAGATGAATTTTCATTAGATCAAGAAAGGTTGAATTAATCAGGAAACCTAGCATTACCCAATCATCATTAAATATGGTTTAAAATATCCAGTTTAGAAGAGGAAATGGTTATTTATCTGGTTAAAGATATTAGATATATTCATACATAAGTACACATATACACACACATACTCAAGCACAAACATACAAGCACAGATGTATATTTGGGCATTTTAATTAGACATAATGAGAAAACTACTCCTTCCTGGCTGTGTTTTTTTTAATTAACTAATGTAATGTACAATAAAGCAACAATTTGAATGGTCCAATTTTTATAGATGCGTTGTTCTGAAAAGAAAATTTGAACAGCTGAAACAAACATTCAGAGTCACTAAATTATAAATTGCACTTGTCAAGAATCAACATTCAGCCCCAGTGCTCAAGGAACAGATCGGTAAAAAGCTTTCCCATTTATCAGTTTAGCTATTGATTGCCTCCGCAAGGTCATTGAATTTGAGAAGTAATAAATGGAAGACTTGGTTGCTAATGCAGCAGGCTAATTGTGCTAATAATTTTGCATGCAGGAACTTGATAACACTTAAAAGTGCCCTAAAGTATTAAGGGGCTAATAGTGTATGTAGGCACTTCTACATTTACTTTCTGATTACCAATAACAGGCTTCCTGAAGGAATAAGAAGATAGATGGCATCAATACTCATTTTATTTTAAATAAAAATCTCAAAAATGACAGTTTATAGGTGACCTGAATTGGATTTCTTTCCAAGCATGTAAATATACTTGTACTTCTAACTGAATTAAATCCAGTTTTCTGAACCTTACTACATTATCCTGCAATGATTTTTTTTCAGTTCTTGAACATACTTAAGTCCAACTGAGCATATTTAATCTAATATAACACAGTATTGGATGTAGTATTTTCTCAGGGATGTGACACATGAGCTTTTAAGTGAAATGTTGCCCCTAAGTGTGATTTAAGCGTCTGCAGCCATTCTCATTATGATGCCCTTTAGATTTCTGTATTTCAGCCCTTTCTTTCCAAGGTAGGTATATTGGAAGGTCTGGTCTACCATGTGAAAATGGTTCCATTTAGTAAATAGTAACAAAATGTGATATTCTATATGTATTATAGCCAAATATAATTATATAAAACTTGTATCTAGTCTGTTCACTTGCATAAATAAATCTCATATTATTGTTTTAATGTCTTTTAAATTGTTTTAGAATTTTAGAATTGTAAGCGCCCAGAGTCATTTTGTTGAGTTGGACAGCTATAGAAATTATATGCAATAAGCCTTTTTGAAAATCTATGTGGAAATATCACTTTTTTTTGATAGGCATGGTTAATCTCTTGATTTTCTCAGGAAAGTTTAGAATTCTAGATAGAGTCAAGAAACTGGACTATTTGTGTGGCTTTAAGCCACACAATTCCATTTATCCAAATTCCATTTATTTTAACTCTAATTCTACCCTGCAATGGATGGAAGGGGTTTTTGGTGGAGTAATAACTGAATAACAAATTTTATACAAATAGTCCTTAAGTTGCAATGGCAACTGAGGCTGGAATTTTCATTGCTAAACAGTGCAGCTATAAATCCGACATCACAAGATGTTAAAATCTTTGGAATCCCTGTTGCTCTCATAACCCCAGGACCATGTAGGCTATTAAGCAGGAAGGGGCAGGAGAGCCAACCAAGCAGGCTGATGGCTGCATGGGTACATGGGGATACTGTGGGCAGGCACTCCTGGGTATGGGTGTGTGTGCAGGTGCCATAGAAGGGTCATGGATAAGCACTCTGAAGCAGAGGCATTATTGATTTTGCTTGTATCAGATGGCAGAGAAATCATGATCACGTGACCTTGGGGACACTGTAACAGATAAAACTTTAAGGACTGATAACAAATACCACTTGTTCAGAGGTGTTTGAATGAGTGGTTGTAACCCAAGGATTACTTAGGTTTGTGGCACTCTAAAAAGTACACTGAAAGACTCAAGTAGAGATATGTTCAGAATTTATGTACATATATTATAATGTTTATTTACTACAATATACTTCTGCTTGCCATTTGGTAATTAAACTTCCAAAGATTTGGTTGAAACAGCTAAAATCTGAAGTGCAACAAGTTCCAATTAATATTAATCAATTTATTATAAATCACATCCCAACTTTTCATGTAAAGAATCATATAAGATTGGTTGGCAACAGAATGCTCTTTGGGCAGAAAGGCAGGATATAAAGGCAAAAACAGAATTTAAAAAATCAGCTACCATAATTAACGTAGATCACATAAGCCTAGTGTTCGTCTCTGTTTTTAGTTTTATCTCAATATTAAATTCAGAGGTGGTATTCAGCAGGTTCTGACCAGTTCTGGAGAACCAGTAGCAGAAATTTTGAGTAGTTCGGAGAACCAGCAAATACCACCTCTGACTGGCCCCGCCCCCATCTATTCTCTGCCTCCTGAGTCCCATCTGATTGGCTGGGTCTTCTTTTGTTGCCCTGCATAGAAAAACAGAGATGGAAAGCAGGTTAGTGGGGCAGGGAGGGAATGGAGATTTTGCAGTATCCTTTTCCTGGAGTAGTGTGGGAATGGAGATTTTACAGTATTCTTCTCTTGCCACACCCACCAAACCACACCACCAAGCCATGCCACGCCCACTAAGCCATGCCCACAGAACTGGTAGTAAAAAAATTGAATCTCACCACTGGTTAAATAATTTTTCTTAACATTACTAATTTAAAAAGTGTTACTAAATTATATGTTAGACAGTTCAAATGGATACCACCTTATATTCTTGGTTGGCCCAATTATACATGGAAAGAAAAAAAACCCACATGATTAGTGCTATTAGAATAATTTATTGTTCAGTAGGGTTGACCAAATAATTCAGCAATTTCTTAAACAAATTAATCCTCTTACTGCTTGTGGCATGCTCCTGAGCACATTGTTATTTCCTTCAGTTTATTAATTATGTAAATGCATTCCATGAATGTCCTTTTGATAAAAATACTGATCATGAATATTCTAATTTGTGTCTATTTGTGTGCAGGTGGGGACACAGGGATGAAAGGAGGGAGGTTTATCATAAAAAGCAGACATGTTGTTTTCCATTTTCATATAATTTTCAACAATATCAATATTTTCCCTTTAAAGACTGAGCATTATTGAGGAATACACATTAGTAAGAGGAAGGGACTTTAATGAGATGCTCATATCAATGTGACTCACTGTTCTGAATGTGTGAAACTCAGAAATGCCATCAATAACAAAGTAAGGTGGCTTTAAGGTATGGCTTTAAAGGAATAGGCAGAGATCAGTAAGTGATCTCTGTAAGTGTGTGGGGGAAACAAATTGGGAATTTAATCAAGATGAATATTTTACTAGTTTAGACTTCATGTGATTTATAATGGGTAAATAGTCCCAGCTGGGCACTATAAATTAAGTAAGCCATACGTTTTGGAAGAATTTTGGAGCTGCTTGTATGTAGTCCCTACCCTTGGTCCAGATAAACTTCATGATGGCTGCTCTGCTTCTTTTTGTTTGGTGAAGCTGTTCTAGAATCTACTAGATATACCAGACAACATTTTTTTAAAAAAGTTCTGCTTTCTGAAAAACATTTGGTGATTATAATAGATCCCTTTCAAACTGAACACAAACATAATTCCCAAATGACTGTATTATGTAGGAATCTTGAGAAATATGAAATTAACTTTTAATGATCATAATGTGTTTAATCACATGTTTGTGATACATATGAATTCAACAGGACTAAAAGGGTTTGGATACTCAGTGTCTCTCACTGCAATGTCCTACAATAGTCAGCCAGCATTGATGGATACCATTTTTCATTTTTAGTGAAAATTTTTCACCAAGTTTGTCACGGTCTACACCTAGATTTTCGGGAAGGAAGTCTAAATGTGAATGCTAAATGGAAAATGAATCTTTAGTGAAATGTTGCACTTTGTCACCTCACTACGGATCTTTGAACCACTTGTCATTGATGACATATCTGATCTGTGAACCAACAAAAGTGGCTTCCTTCATCTTGCATCAGTTATACTTGGAAAGATCTATCTCAAATAAAGAAAAAAACTTCACCTTCCTTTTTCACCACTTTTGTAAAAATTTTCTATCAGTCCATGCTTTTATGTGAAGCACAGGCAAAAATATCTTTGTCAGGTCAGCAAGTGGTTCATATGCTATGTTTTTCTATCCTGGAATGAAATTCTTTTGGAATGACCTTTTTTTTTAATGTACTGCAACTCTCTTGCATGGCTGCACCATTTGCATATGTAACAACATATGGAACATACTTGGTATATCTCAGTGGTGGTATTCAAATTTTTTTACTACTGGTTCTGTGGCCATGGCTTGATGAGTGTGGCAGGGGAAGGATACTGTAATCTCCAGTCAGAGGTGGTATTTGATAGTTTTCCGAACTACTCAAAATTTCCGCTTCCGCTTCTCCAGAACTGGTCGGAACCTGCTGAATATTACCTCTGGTATATCTGAGCTGCATTCCAAGGAGCAGAGCCACTACTTTTAGATTTCCACAGATATTCCATTTGTACTTGATGTAATGGATGTGCTTCAACAACAGTTCTGTATTTTGTGTGTTTCTTTCATTTGTGCAGCATAGCTAACAGGTGCTGAAGAGTGTATATTGCCATTGTGCAAAACCAGATTCTATAAAATTGTACATTATACAATAAATTAAGGTTATGTTCATGATTAAGAGCTAAAATATCTATATGATGCACCCCAAAGTGTTCAGAAAGGAAAATCTATGTTGTCCACTGATCAATTAACTTTGAATTATCTGTGATATACTCTGGATCACCTATCTACTTTTTAAAGATAGGAACATTGATATTTTTCAGAAATAAGGTTCAGCTAAGCCGTCAGCAAGTTTCTTCTATCTGTAGTATTTTTTTTTTGCTTATTAACTTTAGAGGTCCACTTAACTGGAAATCATACAACATTCTATACCTTAGGAAACAATCTGTCTTAGAGATTTGAATGCAAAGTAAATAGATGGTTCTTGACCACATTTTTCTGAATCTCAAGCCTTCAATTGCCTTTCCATGCTGATAGCATTTTTTTCTTTGCATTGAGCATCTGACAGGCTGACTGTTTTCTTTTTTGATTTTGAATATAACAGAAGACACTATTTTTGTCTTTACTTCCATCTCAATCTCAGCTTGTTTTCACCTTCAGCACTGACACCATCATTATAGATCTAGGGCACATGTGTACTATTTCTTGATTACTTGTACCTCTTTCTATCTCCTATTTGTGTCCTTGTTTTATTCTCAGATCTTTGCTAATAATGGGGGGTTTTTTGGTATGTATGTAGCTACTGTACATTGGCCTCTTTTGCCGTCTTCAATTTTCTTTCCTTTATAGAATTGTTTTCAACTGCAGTTTACTATTGCCTTTTTTAGAATTCTCATCCCTTTTGAGTTCTTTCTCCCAGTGGTGTTTCCAGGCATGGAAAGCTACTTACTGCTGCATTGAGTATATTAAAAAAGTTGTTTTTTAAATTCAAGATACATACTCAGTTAAACTCAGCTTAAAAGAAATATTTATTTATGCTTTTAAATGTCTAGAAAAATTTTACTGAAAATTTAACTGCTTTGGGGTAACTTGATATATGACTCAAATCAAGTGTAACCACACTGTCAAAATTAAAATGATCAACTGTCAAAATTAAAATGATGTTCACAGTGAATTCAGTTTGAAAAAAACTCTAGCAATGTGAGTTGCTGGAAATATTGTTCTTCAAACAGAATAGTTTGTTTAGAGATGTCTCCATAGAAGCTTAAGTTATCTTTAATCTATATTTCTGTTTAAGGTGAATTATATAAAAATTAATTAATAAAGTATAGTAAGACCAGTCAAGCAATTGATTGAAGCTTTCAAAGTAGCTATGTGCAGAAGAGACAAGATTATGCGATTGCAGGATGGGCATTACCCAAACTATTGGATATAAATTAAAGTGATTTCTCCATCAAAAGTCAGTAACTTTCTGCCTTCCTAGTGCAATAAATAAATATGTCAAAATCTTCCAAGAAAATATTGCAAAAATGTAAAATCTCTCATGAGAAAATCAAAATATTGTAAGAATAGGCATGTCATAGAGATTTTGTGAAATGGTGCAATTCTCACATGAAATTTTTCATGATTCAGAATGTTATGAGATGTTGGCATTTTCATTATTACTATTATTTTTTTGAGGTTCCAGTGGATGTCATTGAATTACAAGCAGACGTTGTATTCAGCAGGTTCTTACCAGTTCTGGAGAATCAGTAGCAGAAATTTTGAGAAGTTTGAAGAACTGACAAATACCACCTCTGACTGGAGATTTTACAGTTTCCTTCCCTTACCATGCCCACCAGGCCATGCCCACAAAACCGCTAATAAAAAACTTTGAATCTCACCACTGATTACAAGCACAAAATTGCCATTTTGTACTATTATAGCTTTGTTATCAAAATCTGGACAGATCTGCTGAAAAATTGATGAATTCAGTCCAGAACCAAGAAGGATGTCGTGCAAAATTAAACAAACCTGTTTTTTTGATTTTGGACAGTCACCATCATTCTGTCTGAGTCCAATTGGTCCACTGTCTCTGCATTGGGAGGGCTATGCATTTCTTCTTCCAACTACTTTGGTCAAGACATTTTCCTCCTCTTTGTAAAATACAAGCAAAAAAGAATCGCATACACTTACTCTTGGCAACACTTTTAACTGATAAGTGGTGGGGAGACTTGTTGGCTCATAATCTTCTTTTAATAGAAAGCCTTATTACTCTTCTTGTCCAAACCCAAAGTGCAAATCACATATTTTAACAATACAATTTCAATTCTTCCATTGTTCAATGACAATTTCATGCATCTTTTAAAATGCATTAAAAAAACGATAGTGAGGTATGAAATAAGAGAATGTCATCCATTTTCCTCAGAAACAATTCTTCCTGCTGTACTTCAGTCATGATTTTTTTCCCAAAAATATTTTCCTGGATCTTCTGCTGAAATCAGAATAATGAGAAAGTGCTAAGACATGAAAGGACTGCAAATATTCAGTACAGCACAGGCTTTTCTACATGAATATTTTCAACTGCTATCAAGCCCTTACTATACTTTTGTAAAATGAGAATGCTCTCAGAAATTTTGGAAATGATGCATCCATAATACTGCTGATGTCTTGAACTGCATCTCACTGTCTTTTGTCTGCAAAGTTGATTATAATCAAATTTAGATTTTAATTGGTCCAGAAGTGACCAATTCACCCAAGTCTCTATTCTTTTTCCAGTTGTCCCTTTCCTAGACAGTCCAGCAAATGCAAAGAATTCCTTCCTCATCTACAAATCCATCTTATGCTGACACTTCCATCACTACCTGTCTCCCTCTACCCTTTCACTGAAAGACCATAAAAAGTTAGGTGACAATGGTGCCATTTCTTATTGATGCAAAGAACTGCACTTTTAGAATAATTTGGAAGGACAGAGGACTACCCTAGGCCAGTGTCAACTTAGCTCTAGGTTAAAGCTGACCCTGGATAAAGCAATTGGCAGGAGGCAAGAGCACCCAAGAAAACTCCAGGTTTTCTATTCATCATTTTTATTAATTATTTTGGAAAAACTGAGACCTATGGTGTTGACTTTTAAAATAACATTATCTCTGATTTTAACCTTATTTGTCATTATTTAAAACTTGGTTTCCCAAGTGGCATGGTGCTCTGAAAGTACCAATTCCCTTAAGAGTCACATCCATTCTTCAAGTGTCAAAATCCTACAGATGATGGTAGAAAAGTTACCAAGCATATAATGAAGCTGGAGAACAACAAACATAACCAAATTATTAAGATAAGATCACTAGATTTAGCAGCTAAATCATATGCATGTTTATTTGGAAGAAATGTCCCATAGATTTTGAATCAGCTTATTATTTAAAAAGTATTTAATATTGTATCCCTATGATGACAGAATAGGAGCAGACGTGACTGCAGAAGACATGTATAGATATACCACATTAGCTTTGCTTGGTATTGTATGCTGAGAGGGCATTGTTTGTTCTTTGTTCTACCTATTTTTCTTCCTTCTCCTGCAATAAATCTGCTTCTGTATATGTTTCCATCAAGCAATGTTAATAAAAGAGGGAGCATAAATACCCCTTTTCCATGCCAAAGTCATAAATCAAAATTTTCTTTTCAAACTACTTAGAAAATGTTTTCTAAGAGGAAAGCTTTTTGGTGTCATAGTTGGCTTTCTACCACCCCTTGATATTTCAAAGCCAAAATCAAAAACAGAGATAAATTGGTTGTTATTCCTCTCTACAAACAGAATTATTCAAGTGACGGCATCCTGAAAGCAGACTTGGTAAATAGTATTTACATTAAATAGTAAACACCTAGAAACAATGATAAAGCCACAAGTGATTGCTTCTCCTGTGCCATTAAGAGATTTTAATTAGCACTTTAATCACAGAACCTGTAAAAGTGTTACTGCATCTTTTTCCATGTTAATTGTGGAGTGGTATGTGGAGCATATATCACCAATCTTTCCCATGTTTGAAGGTTGATCTGAACTAAAAGTTGAGGGGGTACTGTAGCTGAGGAACATTTAGGAACATTTGCCCAGAGACCTCTAAGTCTCTAGCAATCAAATACTCAGGCTGGCTTTGAACTATGGCAAAATTTCTGTAGGAGATTGTTTTAAAAATGAAGAGTGATGATTTTATAGATTATTAGTATTAGCTCTTCTGCCTCTGTGCTAGACTCTGTGATGATACAGAGATTATCTGATTCTATAGAGTATCCATGCTCTGCATCTGAATCCTCCCATGTTTGCCCAAAAGAAGGAACTATGGGAAGATGCAGATTTCCCAGTCTGAGATCTCCAAATGAATCAGTATTGCAGCTGTGAAAGGCTCTCCCGCAGAAGGAAGATTGGGTTTAAATATTGCTGTGGGTATTGTACTTGCTGTGGTTTTAAGCAGAGCATGTTGGAGCTTCTTCAGAGTAAAATAATTTGTAAAATAATAATAATTTGTTTTCCCACATCTGATGGGCACACCTCATTTTTCACCTTAAAGTAACTCTGTCATGATACCTACCCTTCTGATATACAGAATACAGAATAACAGAGTTGAAGGGACCTTAGAGGTCTTCTAGTCCAACCCCCTGCTCAGACAGGAAGACCTGTATACCATTTCAGACAAATGGTTGTCCAATCTCTTCTTTAAAACTTCCAGTGTTGGAGCATTCACAACTTCTGGAAGCAAGTTTTCCCACTGGTTAATTGTTCTGGCAGGAAATTTCTCCTTACTTCTGGGTTACTTCTCTCGATTAGATTCCATCCATTGGGTATTACCCTTCCCCAAGGTTTATAAGACACCCCCCCCCCCCCCCCCCCCCCCCCCCCCCNCCCCCCCCCCCCCCCGTCTATATTTAAACAATTCCTTAAGACTTTGCTCTATCCCAGGCTAAAGTCTACATGGCTTATGAACCTCTTGTATGGGATTCTGGTTTCAAATTATTGCTTTTTTTCCCTAGACTTTGGATAATTTGGGGGCCTTTATGATTTGTTTACATTGTATTTCTTTAGCTTCCCGGGGTTGTAATAGATTAGGATAGCCTATAAATTTCATAACTAAATAAACAGGAAAACTATTATGGTATGATCTTCAATTTTGTTTATTTCTAGCTCATCTTTTCTCAGAGAGCTCAAGACGACATATATGGGGTGGTGGAGAAGTATCTAATAGTACTTATAAAAGAAGAATTGAATTGAAGTAGTTCTGCAAAACAAAGTAAACACCCTCACCCCACCCACCCCTCACCCCCATATAGATGCATACAGACAGGCAAGGGGAATCTTAGAAAAATAATTAATGGTGGAAACAGCTAGTCTATTTTGTAATATCATATCATGACTGAGGCTCTACATCCCTCAAATAATTTGTTAATAATTAATTTTTGGCATCAAAATATTATATTTGCCTTATAATGAGACGACAGAAAAATGATAGGTTTCAGGAGGACTTGTATAGCTTTCCCCAGCTTTTCTGAAACTGGCATAATGGCCACGCTGGCCAAGAATGATGGGATTTATAGCCAACCTAGTTGAAAGACACTAAATTAGTCTTGCTGTCTATTTTAAAATTAGGATATGACATCAAGCTATGCAGTTTGTATGCTTTATGAAAACATAGTTATGGAATTAATGTAATGATTTTTTTTTAAAAAAAAAAGCACACATGTCCTTCTGAGGAGAAGCATATTTATTATATGTCAGCAATCTCAAAGCAGTGGGTGCCTTTCCATCTAGTTCCTCCAGGCAATTTCTCATCTATCACTACAACTTCTCTTTGCAACTTTTAAAACTATTTTTTATTAATAAAGACAGCTGGGGATATACTGCATTTAACTGTCACAAACCTCCAGTCTTCTGGGTTATACTAAGAAATTCCCTGTTCTATCAAGAATTGCAAATATTTAAACTGAATTTCTGTGTGTTTGCCAGCTCAGAATTAAAGTACAGTTTTTCAAGGTAAGTTGAGCAATTCAAGTTTATAAAAGATTTATCAGTGCAGCTAAAATTTTACTAGCCAAGCAGTATGCAAAATAACACTTGAGAGTAGCAGAGGAGTGTGGTTTGTTGAGTTTTGGAAATGGAAAGAAATTTTAACTGAAAGGCCTCCCTCCTCGACTGCCTTGGCTTTGATAATGAAAGCTGCCCAAGAAGAAAAACTGTTTATTCCAGAACTGTCACTTGAAAATAAAAGCATTGAATATCAGAAAAGCTAAAATTCAAAAAGACACTTTCTGATGCAGCTGAAGGGCGAGTGTTACTAGCTATTTTGTCAAACAATAAAAATATCAAGAAAGATAAGTTGGAAGTCAGTAGATATGACACCTCTAAAAACAACCATAGTCTGCATTAATTGCAAGTTTAGTGAGACTTTGGGAATTTAATTATTTATTTATTTTAGATAATGTATGTAGCTGCCTGCCTATTCACTCACAATAACTCTAGGAGGTTTGCAGATAATAAAAACACAATATAGAAAAAATAAAAATAATAAAAAGTAAAATAATAATAAAATACTATGTTTCTGCTATGGAAGGAACTAATTTAACTGTCACAATCTGTCAGGCACTGGACACCTTTTCCTATAAACCACGTTACTCACAAGCAGTGAACCATGGTGACAGAGTTTAATGTAGGATTTCCAGATGACAAGCAGTCGTAACAGTAACAGAGTTCTGTTCAAAGTCAGCATTGAGAGCAACCACCTCTCCACGCTGTCTTTATACCCTTTCCCCCAATTAACACATAACAGCACCGTGCCCATTAATTACATCCACACATCACCGCCCCATGTCTAAATGATCCAGCCAACACCTCCCTCTACCCTACTAGTGTCGTATCCACAATTAAAGTAAAAACAGACAACAGTTCCCTGAACAGCCTTGCAGCATTTGATGCAACCACGAACCACACTCCTTCCAACAGCTGACTACCAGGGCGGATCGCAGCCAAAATGCCAAAATGGCGAGATGCCACCTCCCTTCCATTCAGCAGGATGACTCAAATGAAGCAGCCAAAATGTCGCTGCCCCTCCACTCAGCAGGATGATGCTAATGAAGTGTCGGAACAGCTTCAAGGATGCAGACCCTCCATTAAAGCAGCAGGAAGGAACAGTTGTCAGCAAGGAGCGGAGCGCCACTGGAACAGAGCGCTTTTGGGACAGAAACCTGGAGCAGACCCGACATTAACAATTTTTCCTACTACCGATTTAAAGCATTATCTAACCATCCTTTACTCAGTAAAATACTATACTGGTATGAAATTTGGTGTCCTTGGTGCTGCTCTCCATCCTGCCTTTATTGTGTCTGTTCCTAGGTACTACAAATCACCCGTTTTTCTTCCAAGATATTGGTGACATTTACAGATTCTGTATACTTTTAAACTACATCAGAACAAAGGTGAAAACACATTGATACCAATAGAGCTAGAGATGAATGAAACCTGTTTTATTCAGGCACATTCTACATTTTCCATTGAAAAATTTCTCTTCAACTGTAAAAATTAACCATGGAAATAAAAAAGAATAAGTTAATGGGGTTAAACATTGATATTTTGGTGTTGCTGTATGTAAAGAATGACATTGCTCATCCTTTCCTAAAAAAATTGCACTCTAGGATAGGATGGCCAACTTTTCAATTCTTCCATTGAAAAACTGTGATGGAATTCTGGCAGACCTGTGAAAGATTGTATTAGATGGGACCAGGACCAACATGAATCTGCTCCAGGAGTAGTTCCAGAGGTGTCTTTAGTGGGTATGTTCAAAATAGGTTATATTATGTGACACACATTAAAAAAAAACAGTGGAGCACCAATCACACCACTGTGGCTGTCTTGGGGATTTTTTTTAATCGTACCCATATGAAATTGCTCTCTATGTCCTTAAAGATTCAAAAGGCAATGAAAGATTAAAAAATGAGACAATGACAATGACATTGAAACAACAACATTCATATGACAATGAAACAACAGTCTCATTTTTTAACAACAATGAAAAGAGCTTCAAGATGACTAGAAATCATCTTGTATTAAAGACTTAGGAAGATCAAAATCCTTTTTGCATCTATCCCTCAATACAAAAAAAAATCAGAAACTATTTCATATATTCAATTACACATATTGAAAATGTGTAAAATTACAAAACTAGATAAATATTAAGATCTGTGAGACCTCAGAAGAACAGATATTGTATTATATTGTATTGTATTATATTACATTATTATGTTATAATTATATTAATACAAGACAAGAAACCAAAACGATGAGTACTAGCACTACTCTTTTGTATGTAAAGTTACAGTAGCAGAGTCTGAAAGCACTATGTCCCTAGGCTAAGGAGGGTTCCTTCTGAGGCATTCCCTGTCTCCATTCTTGTCTGATTGTTGCCTAGGCTGCTTATCCTTCTCCACAAAAAATATGCACAAAAAAGTTACTGAAGGTTTTAAAGAAAAATGAACTTGCATGAGTAGAATAAATTCCATTCTCATCTCAAAAACAATTGACCATTCCTTGAGATACAAATTATCAGACTGCCAGTTATTAAGGGAGCAAGAAAGAAAAGTTGCAGTTTTCAGATCACTTAGTCCAAGTATTCTTTTTGAGGAATGATTTACTAAACTAAAAAAAAAAATGCTACATTGAAAAGCATTACATTTTATTATTCCTTAGCATCAGGATTGCTAAGGAAATGTAAAGAAAATTCTCTTCGCTGAACTATGGTCTACATTTAATAAAAATGTAAAAGAATTTGTATTCTATTTAGAAATGTTATCTGACAGGCCTTCTACATTAAGTATCTTAGCTATGGAACTGAATTTAATATGAATGTGATTGAGACACAATTTAGCAGTTCTAAATCCCATTGCCTTAAAATTGAGATAAGCTAGCAGCATATTAGGCAAAAGTCCTTCCTCAATATACATAACAGACACTGACTATGGAGAAGCTTATTTTTTAATTTAAAAAAATCTCATATAACAAACTAGCAAAACAAGACACCTGAACCAAATTTTCACAATTTGGTGCATTAATTTTACTTTGTTGAATTCAAAGGACTGTAATTTTGCTTGCTTATTCCCTTTGCCAGTTCAGCTTATAGAAGACAACCAGGTGACAATATCACTGCAATTTTTTCACCTTTATTCCCCCCCCCCTTCTACCTCATAGGAAATTCCTGAAGTAGGTGTTAAAACTGAGCATGTGCTTGCTCTTTTGTTGAGACTGAATGCTTGCTGAAAATAGAATCAGATCTTTTCTCTGCCAAAAGCTTCCCTCTTTAGTTTCTTTTCCAAGAAGGCTAGTTTTTAGGATGTTGAAGGGCCTGCACAATATAAAAATTTGCAACCAGCTGCAGTTCCAAGAATCGGGGATGAAATTTAGAAAGGTTGAGGGGAAAGGCTTTTGTGTCCGCTGACCTAAAAATATCAAGAATATTCATATCTTATAATCACTTTCCCCACTGAACTTGTGTGCTCTTGTGTGTGTCTATAAATGTTCTGCATTTTCTTTACTGCTGAATAAGATTCCAGTATCATTTACAAGGTGACAGCAACTGCATATCAAACCATTTGCAGAATTCTTTACCATTACACAAAGCTGAACTCATCTGCCCAGATTTTCTTTTTAATTTTATTATTGCTTGGGTTTTAACAATATCCATTCTCACACATTATACTTTTAATAACTTCTAACTTTTTGTGAGGCACTATTACAGGTAATCCTCGACTTATGACCACAATTGAGCCCAACATTTCTGTTATTAAGTGAAAAATTTGTTAAGTGAGTTTTGCCCCATTTTATGTTTTTCTGGCCCATAGTTGTTAAGTGAATCACTGAAATTGATAAGTTAGTAACCTGGTTGTTAAGTGAATCTGGCTTCCCCATTGACTTTGCTTGTCAAAAGGCTGCAGAAGTGATCATGTAATCTTGAGACACAGCAATGGTCATAACCAGTTGCCAAACACCTGAATTTTGATCACATAATAATGAGGATGAGACAAAGGTTGTAACTGTGAAAAATGGTCATGTCACTTTTTTCAGTGCCATTGTAACTTTGAGCAGTCATTATTGAACTGTTGTAAGACAAGAACTACATGTATTTATTGACAGAGCTCCTGAAAGATGACACTGTTTATTTGAAGTTACCCGAAATGCATCAAACCTGTTGGTTCGTATCCAGGGGTGGGATTCGATTTTTTTAAGAACCTGTTCTGTGGGCATGGCTTAAGTGATGGGCATGGCTTGATGGTCATGTGACTGGGTGGGTGTGGCTAACTCAACATCACTCACATTGAGGCATACATCTCCTCACCTGGTCTCTCATGACTGTGGGAATGCTGCAACAGTGTAAGTGTGAGAAATGGCCGTAAGTAACTTTTTTCAGTGCCATTGTCACTCCACACAAGCAAAGTACCAGCAAAGGAGGGAAAAAATGTTCCTGAGACAGGAAGTCTAGTCCTGCCAAGAATGTAATAAGGGTTAACAGAAAAGCAGTTTCTGTAAGCAACACCAGAATGTTTCCTTCCTGCCTCCCTTACAGGATTAGGCCAGTAATTTCTTCTAACAACTGGTTCTCTGAACTGCTTAAAATGTTAACAACCATTCTAGTGAACCGTTCTAGTGAATACGGAATTCTAGTGAATAGGTGCAAACCTGTAGAATCCCACCCCTGTTCGTATTAGTCAAAGATACTCTATGCAATACAGGCAGTCCCTCAATAACTTGAATCACACCCTTAAGCAGACAAGTGATCAGTGCAGTTCATGAGGTATCACATTGACATACTGAGACATATCCATCATTGCCCTTGCCAGCTGAACCTTCCAAATGGTCAATCAATCAATCAGAATAGAGCTGGTAGGAACTTTGCAGGTCTTCTAATCCAGCCTGATGCTGAAGCAGGACACCTTATACCTTGTCAGACAAGTGACTGTCCAGTCTCTTCTTTAAAAGCATCCAGTGATTAAGCACATACAGCTTCTGAAAGCAAGCTGTTCCACTAGTTAATTGTCCTCACTGTTGGGAAGTTTTTCCTTAATGCTAGGTTGTTTCTCTCCTTGATTAGTTTCCATCCATTGTTTCCTGACCTGCCCACTGGTGCTTTGGAAAATAAATTGACCCCTTCCTCTTTGTGGCAGACTTCAAATATTGGAATACCGCTATCATGTTCCCCCTAGTCCTTCTTTCCACTAGAGTAGCCAAACCTAAATCCTGCAACCATACTTCAATATTTTTGTCTCCAAATGCCTTTAATCATCTTAGTTGCTCTTATTTGTACTTTTTCCAAAGTCTCAACATCTTTTTTATAATGTGGTGACCAAAACTGAACAAAGTATTCTAGATGTGGCCTTACTAAGGTACTAGCATAAGGTTATAACAGTACTAATATTTCACAGTCTTCAAGGTGCATTGCAATAGTTAAGCCATAAAGTGATGAAGGCATGAATCTAAAGGCCTCCCAATCTACAAAATGGCACAACTGGTGTACCAGATGAAGCTATACAAATTCCACAGCAGCCACCTGCTCATCCACAGAACTGATGCTGTACTCTGTTACAATTCAATCAACCTAACTGGAATTGATGCCCAAATCCAGCCAAATGTGTCTTATTTAACAAATCATTGTTAATCAATGGTTTAACACTATCAGAAAAAAAGCACACAAAAAATGAAGCCAGAATCAACAAAGCTATTATAAGAAAGACTGTGTACACATAAAGTGGAGAAAGTCTGATTTAAGTTAATTTTTTAAAAAAGTCATTCTTTAGCTGATAAAAAAAGAAAAAGGAAATTTTTAAGATGACTCACAAAGTTTAATAATATCCAGGTCAAAGGAGGGAAACAAAAAGATACACAACTTTATCAAAATATTATTACTTTTGGTCCTGCTTGTAAGTTTTCCATTGACCTCTTCCTCTCAGTAATGAAAAACAGGAAGCTGACTAAGCGAAAGGTCACATTCAGTCAGGCATTTTTTATGTGTAGAGGTGGTGGATGATACTGGATCAGTTTAATTTAGAAAAAAATGGGTGAAAGGGATCATAGTAATAAAATTTGTTTTTATTATTGCCAATCAATACAAAGGGGATCGAAACACCGTCCCTCTGTCATCAGCAGGATAACTCTCTGAAAGCAGAATGGCCATGGGAAAAAGGAAAAGTAAGATTGCATTTAAACATGGGGATGCTTCATAATACTAGAGAAAAGTTGCTTGATGATTAAGCATTCCACAGATTAAATAAGGGGAGAACAGAAAATATAAGTAGTAATTAATTAAATTTAAGTAGTAATTTAATTTACTACTTAAAAAAATTAAGTAGTAATTCTTTTAAATGTAAAAGAAAAAGAAATGGCAAATGGATCTATGAGGAAAATGAAGGACAGAAGTGGCCTATATGGTTTTTTTTAAAGTCAGCTGTTTACTTTTGCATTTGCTGGTTTATTTTTCTGTATGTTTCTATATTATGACTTTTATGCTTATGTGCAGTATTTTATTAAACTATATGTACATATGTGCACATGCATGTGTGAATACATGTTTGTGTACACACAGAGACATAATTAATAAATATATAAAGATTACCATTTGTAACCTTTTCAGCTGGATTCCACAAGTCAGAGGGAAGCCAGATTCAATTAACGACTGCATGATTCACTTAACAACTGCAAAGATTCCCTTAACAAGCTGTGGCAAAAAAGGATCGCAAAATGGGACAAAGCTACCTTAAAAACTGCCTTGCTCAGTTGTGATCCTATGCCAAGGGCAACCTGGCTTGTGATCCTATGCTAAGGGCTACCACGGGACTTCTCCTTCTTTTCCTCCCTTCAAATGGTATCCTGTGCCTCAATGTACAGTAAATATATATTTATTAGCACATCCAATCTTAGTCCAAGCAAAACAGTAACAGGGTTCTGAAATATTTATATGAGTTATGTTCAAAAGAAGCTAAAAGCTAAATATAAGTACTTTCTCAAAAACCCCACATTGTTTAAAAAAAACACTTCCATAGTTAAACATGTTTCAAAGATTTATTTAAAAAAATAACAGTTCCACCATATTTTAATATTTATTAGCTGATTTATCAAATATTAAGAAATCTTTCCTGACTTCCTGTGGAGGTAAATGTAAAGTACATTTATATAGGTAAGTGCTAATCTAAGGTATGAATTAAAATTTATTGGCATGCAAGAAGTGCAAAATGTATGGAAAATAATATGTATACAAGAAAAAGGCATGCCACTATACCTGTATTTGTGTAGAAATGTCTGTTGTAATGATGAGGCAGTCAAGTTGTTTGATCATGAACAATTGAATTATGATGATCAACTTTATTGGAGTATAGTCTTTGCATTTATATAGATTTTTAGTTATCCTCCATCATTGGTTAACTTTGGTTACTGCTTAACTTTTGTTACTGTTTAGTATAGTAATCCATACAATTAATTATCTCTAGTTAAAGTCTAACATATGTCTACCTCCCCTCTCTAATCCTCCTTTATCCATAGATTAGTGACTTTGTTTGCCTGAGTTGTATTTGCTTGGAAACATTCTTTATCTGAGGTTTGCCATCCGAGATTGGAACATTCCTGCAATTACAACTTTACAAATGTCATATGTTTCTATTTAGAACCAGAAATGAAAACATTAGAAAATTCACAATCAGAATGTATCTTCAAAACTTAAACATTGCAAATGGATAATAATAATGATGTTTCATTTTACTTGTGTGGACTATTTAAAAATTACCAACAAATATTTACTGATACTTCAAAATGCAAGCAGTTGTTGCAACAGCAATTGTAATTTCTTGTTACTTGCATAGCCCACTTATATCCCATTTTATAAAGAAGGCACACAGCAGGACCCCATTAAAAATGATCAAAGCCAGAGGGCTTATAGACAATTTGCATAGCAATATTAATAAAAGTGTACATACATATGCATGGTCATATGCTTTCTCCAAATAGCATTATAATTTAATCCACTACTGGCCACATAAAGCAAACAGTTGGAACAAATTCTCAGTAGCCCTCCAATAATATTTTTTTTCTAAATTTATCCATCTCCTTCTCTTCCTCCTTCTCTTCCTCCTTCTCCTCCTCCTCCCCCCTACTTCAAGCCTCCTCCTCTTCCTCCTCCCTACTTCAAGTCCATGTTAAACCCCATTGGGGAAAAATTTGTGGAGAATGAAGTGAAACAAGAAATTGTGGGCAAGAAAGAAAGCAATTACAGCACCACCAGCAGCCTTAATATTTCTTCAATTTAAATTCCCCATCCTAAAGCTATTTTTCTTTGTTATAAATCAGCACTCGAGCTTCCTGACATACTTTCACATAACATTAAGTTAGTCCTCTAGGCCTTCTGGAAGGATGTATCTAAGCATACAAAATTTAATTTTGATAAAAATTTGGTGAGAGTGCATGAATGTAATAGATCAATAATCTCAAATTTTTCAATACATCATTTTAACTTTCCCAACAAGATATGCTCTCAAGATATGTTGGGGTGTGCTCGGTTGGTAGAAACTTAACTTTGATAACACAACACAAAATAACATCATCTTGTTGAACCATGAAAAAGTCCCCATTCATCCATCATCCCATTTGCAGTTGACATTGCTACTGTCCCAAGTCAAAGGCTAGCTGTCTTGCTTCCTGAGACAATCATTGAATAAATTCACAAGCATCTCTTTTCCTTCTTGCCTTTAAAATGGAATATCATATTAAATTCAATAATATATAAAAAACATTCCTCACCCTTACAACAGCCATCACCATAAAAAAAAAAACTTGTTCCTAAAGTTCAACTAATGTGAAAACTTGTCCTTAAATGATCATGATGTGAGAATAAAGTCCCATGTGTCAAAAGATGTATGAATGATTCTGGGGTGGATATCATACCTGTAGTTTTAGTCATCTATCTATTGCTAAAAAATACAATTCCCAAATATCATGTTCAACTGCTGTGATATTACACACACATATACACACAGATATAACCAGTCCCAAATCTGCTTAGGTTTTTAGCTTAGACAAGATCAGGCAAGACTGGCTTTCTTTTATTAGGTTATTCTGGTTTATACCATTATGTGAATAGAAGGAATAAACCTGTTTATTCTTCAACACTGCACATTAATTTATACATCCCAAGTCTGTCTTTTCTTAAAGTAGCAGTCATCCCATCCCTTGATTAGTTTAGCTATCACTGTCACTTCAAAAAAAACTGAATTTAATGAGTGTTTGAGAATTAATAAAAGGAGGTATTTTTCCACATAATGTGTAGTTAACCTTTGCTATTTGCTAATAGAAGTTATGTGATAATTTACAAAACTTCCAATGCTCATTAGACAAATGAAAGAGACAGCAATCATTTCTCATGGTAAGAAAAAAATTGTCATGCAACTTCATGTGATTTGTACTGACAACAACATTTAAAGAATGAGAAATAATGAAAAAGAGGAAATATCTCATTGGGTTTGCTTTTTATTTGAGCGATCTTTGCTTTTAAATAAAGTAGCAAATATTAAAAAATATACATTATGGAGGACAGTGATGCTATGTTGAGGGGGGGTTCACATGGACATTGTGTTGCCAACACTTGGACATCCTGCTGCTAGCCCTAAGACAAATACACGGATGAATAGACTGCTTAACATTTTCCAGATCAGAAAGAATATGCCTCTGAATAGCTGTCAATGGAACACACACTCTCTGGTTCTGCTTGAACTGCTAAAAATAATATTCTGGATTAGAAGAGCCTTTAATCTGATTCAACAAGACTTTTCTTCTGCTCTTATAATGCTATGTGGTATATTTTCCTTTTCCGAACAGTCCCAAGCACAGAATTTGCTTTAGCTGCCATCACATTGGCTTGACACTTTTATTGACTATCCATCACAAACCCAAGAACTCCTTCATATCAGTGAGTCTTAGCATCAGTTGAAATGTGTAGACAGAATTTGTTTGGCTTTAATATGCCTCACTTTATTCTGAATTTTACTTTCATTGAATGGAAATAGATTCATTACAGGGATGCCCTCTCTCCTTGTTTCTGTTGATAGCTTTAGTGACCAAATAGAGGTTGATTTCCTTCTTCCTCATAATAAAATCTATTTATGCTGCAATGTCTGTTTGTGTCAAGGAACAATTAATTTTGTTGTATGCCACTACTTCTTTCCTGTGGCTACATTTTCTAAAAACATTTTATTCCAATCATTCCATCACTGAAGATTTCAGGAATGAAGTACAACATAGAGCAAAATGTTTCATTCACATTCACATTAAAACCTACTATTTATTATGTGTGTTCCATCATCAGCAACTACTACAAATTTTCCAAAGTTTGTCACTCCAATGGCATCTTACAAAGGAGACAAGTTTATTAAACTTAAGCAAAATGGGAGGAAAAACCCTCAAAATCATTCTCTCTGGTTTAAAAAATATGCTTATTGAAAATGAAATTGTTGCAAAGATATAACTTTGCTTATTTGAATATGTCTTTATTTATGTTATAAAATAATTTTAGATTTAAATTCTAAGCATGCTTATACTTTCTTGAAAATAAATATCTTAACTCAGTAAGGACTGTTTGTGAATAGGCATGTACTGGATTGCCCTGTAGACACATGCGGGATTGCACTGTAGTCTTCTCTTCCTTTTCAAAATAAAATATACAGATTTAAAGATAAGACATATACCATTTTAGATAATGTGAAGAAGAAACAATAAAACCATAATATCAGTTGTAACCATTTCATTTATTTTATAAAGCTTTAAGCCTGCATGATAATAATTCAGCTTCTAATTTTGTTTAAAGTTAGCATATAAACCAATTTCCTTCAAATAATTTTTAATCCTATGTTTCCTTTTTGCAAAAAAAAAATTAAGTTATTAATATGCTTTTTAAGATTTATTTGGATTCCTTTCTGCCCTCTTTTAACACATACTTTGTTTTATTTCTTACTATTATTTACCAAATTGGTACTGTATATTTCTTGATTTAATTTGCAGTTTAAAATGTTATTCTGCTTCTTTATATGATAAACCTTTATATTTTTGGTCAGCTACAGGGGCAGTATATAAATTTAGTAAATATTTTTCTCTCCTCAGGGTAGTCCCTAACAAATACAGTATAGCTTTAGGAGAATCAGATTTAGCTTTTCAAGCATTATCATTCTAATTTTTAAAGAAATTAATATTGTAATTAGCTGCTATATTATCTTTAATATATTGCTTGATGTTCCAATTGAACAAATCCATTGTTATTTTTATGCTACTATAGCATTATTCCAAAGATACCTATGTGCAAATAATCAGCTTCAATTGGTATTTCTGCATGTGGGATTTTGATATTCAATTACATTTTTATTAATGTTGGTGCATACTTGCTTCAGTAAATACATAGTCTAGGAGGAGAAGATTGTTAGCTATTTACAACATATTGAGTACCCTCACTGTGTATTAATTCTAGGATTTTTTTATGAATATAGGGGAAAACCTGCTAAATCAGATTAACAATCCTTTTGTTCACTGTCTGGTTTTCCACTAAGATAACTTAGATGATTTTTGGAAGTCCCACAGCAGTATGCACAGGCAATAGGCCACTTGGTATTGATCCCTAAAAATTGATACTCTGTCATATATTGTCTCTGAAGCTGGGGGTTGCTTGCAGCTATCCTATTATTTTATTAGCTATGTGCTGGAATCCTATTCTGTTTTCATATGTGAAAGGCAAAGCAGTTAATGTAGTCTTGATTTGTGGCCACAGCAAATAACCCATAGAGTATTTCTTTTTGTCTAGTAGTCTAGAGAGAAATAGCTCAGTCCCAGAAAACAGAATTACAGATATGCTTTATATTTAATATGTGCAAAAGTATTTATTTAGCTCAGCACAACATATTTAGCAGATATGAACATCCGATCAAATTATAACTCATAACTTGTTTCCCCCACATTGGACCTGAAATGTTGGAAGATGATCCAGGAAAGATTTTGAAGGTCATAGGGAAGAAACAGAAGGGAAAATTTCATCCTTCAAATATAAGACTTTTCACCTTGAAATCACTGAAAATGGGAAATCTGCTATAAAATGTTGCCATAGCAAGCTTAGGGCATTCGTCAGATTGCCGAAAAAGGATTGGCAGCCTATGTTTACTACAAGCAATGAGCTTCCAATTAGTAATGTATACAAATATAGGTCTATCTTTTATATATTTTTTCTTTGGGTCCATAGTTTCTTCTTTAAGCTGACTTCAGATTTGGAAGCATTTATTGTATGAATTACTCTTATTAAAATATTCATGATTTTTAAATCATTCTTAGAAGGAGGTTCATGGGCCAAAGTTACATCACTTCTGAAAGTTACATCACTTCACAAGTATTACAGTGTGTTTTTTCGGTTCCCTTCTCTCCAAAAGTATTTGGATTTGAATGAGGGCCTGCTGTTTGTTAAATAATGTAAAGCCTCTGTTGTATGTTGGGAAGAGATAAGGGCTGTTTATCGGAAATGCAGAATGGAGAAAAGGGAAAATTAAAGCCAGCACATCCATTCTGTATAGACTGCAAACTTATTTTTATAAGTGCAGTGCTTATTTTTATAACTCCAGTGCATTAACAAGCTCTATTCCATGAGCATGAACAAAATTCAATCTATTCATTTTATTATTTATTTAGGGTATACATGCAAAATATGCCATTATTTGGGGTACCTTGTGCAGAGACAATTATGTGCAGACCAAATATTTAAATATATAAAAAGAGAGAATCAATAAATCAATCTGTGAAGATCTCATGTTGACTCGAAAGCATCAGAGCTCTAGTTTAGAGTGGTATAAAGGGCATCATTTTAAGGTTTTCTGAAGAAAAAAATTCCCCAGAAAAAACTCATGTAAATAATAAAGAATATTTTTTTAAAAAATAATTACATTTAAAAAAACTATGAAGCAAAATTCACAGTGCAAAAAAGAGCAAGTATTTTTCCACCAATCATATTTAAGAAATCTTTACCTTTAACTTGAACATCAAAGGAACATTAGTACACATTTATTTACTCAAATGCACTTGAACTATATTTTGCAAATAAATTATTTTCTTACTAACAAACTATTTATTTAACTTGAACAAACAGTTCAGTTCCCATGATATCATTTAAACCAGTTAGCCTAATATAATTCAGCAAAATGATATCACACCAGATTTAGGCCTCTCATGAAGAGGATGGCTATCTCTTATAGGCAGCAACAGGAAATGATAATTAAAGGGTAACTTTAATTTAAGAATCAAGTAGTTTAATTTACGATCAAGTAGTTGAAGTACTGTAGGGGATGTATTCATCCAGCACAGAGAGGCTTATTCCATGATACTTCTTATCTGGGCCTTGTACACTGTGGCTCTCCCAGGGGCATCCAATTTAGATGCTACCCTCCTAAGAGCACCAAGTCTCTGTCCAGCTCTGGACGAAATGTTCCTGATGTGCTTATTCCAGGTGAGCTTCTTGTCAACCGTGATGCCCAGTATCTCCAGTTCGTCTACCTCGGTGATTTTGGTGTTTCCAAAGTGCAAGTCTACCCTCGATGGTTGTCTCTTTCTTGATATTGTTAGAGCCTTGCACTTGGCTGGCTCAAAAGACACCCTCCATTTATCAGCCCATTGCTTCATGTTTTCCAGGTCTCTGTTTAGGCTTGCATTAACTGGCTCCGCTTCTCCTGATGATCTAATTTCACAGAACAGGGTGGAGTCATCAGCACACAGATATAGGGCATTCTCACAGAGACCACCCAGGTTATCAATGAAGACTGAGAACAGCAGAGGACCTAGAACTGATCCCTGTGGTACTGAAGCATTGATGGATGTAGTTGTGCATGACTGGCCTGACAAGACAACCTTTATTGATTTATTTATTATTTAAATACATAAATAAACCTTTATTTATTATTTATTGCAATTCAAAGAAAGCTCAAAGTTTCCTTATTGCAGACCTTTTTAAAGAACTTCCTTTTAAAATAACAGTATCTTATCTCTTTTTTAAACCTAGAAAAATCTTTTTTGTTTCATTAACTGGAGCTACACATTCTCATGAATTAAACCACCTTGCCCATACATTCACACACCCCCACACCCATAACCAATCTCTTATTTTTGGTACATATCTAGAAAATTATAGCAGACATGTTCCTGTGGATTTTTCCCATCTTAGGGTCATTTGGACATGTTGAGTTTAGAATAGTCAATTCTAAGCAGCAAATTATATTATTTTTCTCTTGGAAAACTTAGCATTGTGTGGATTGGCTTTCTGCATCTCTAAAACTGATAAAGAGCCATACTCCACATTTTTATTTCTCCCAGTTCTTCAGTAGTATGGACTCTCTTTACATACACATCCAATTTGGAGAGTACACAGTGTAGTTTTAAGCTACAGATTGATACAACTTAGCTTTTCTATCATTTTACTTCATGAATGAAGATTATTTTTTCTTTGTAATAATAACCACCCTCCAAAGTTGCTTCTACAAACATTATTCTGAAAACTTCATCCTCGGACTTCCGGTGGCAAGGTAAGGACAAACAGAGGTACAGAAGCCCGTCCATAGTTTCAGTTAATCTCTTTTTGTGGTTGCGAGATCCTTTTAGGGTTCACAAGTCCCAGAGAGATTCGTGCTGGCATGGGGGAGACTCAGGTTGCAGTGTGGGGAAGGCAACTTCCCTGCAGCGAAGAGGAGCCCTCCAAAGTCCAACAAGCAAGAAACAGCCTCCTATCAATGGCGGCTCTGAAGTCTGGACTGCCACCGATGTAAAGAAGCAAGTGAGTGACAGTTTGTGAGATCATTGGGGAAAAGTGTGGCAGAGAAAATAAGCAGTGGAAAGGAGGATTGGAATGCCATAGACTTTTATAAGGCTGTTACAAGTGTCTGTCCCGAGCCCTAAAAGAAAGTGGCCAAAAACTGGATGCGAGGCAAGTGAAAGTGAAAGGGCTTGGCAGACAGAAGAGAGAGAGAGGACAATAACAAGTACAAAGGGAAGTTTACGAGGTTGGGAGACTAATGGCTGGAAGGTGACTGGAAGTTGTGGAGGATTTGGACTATCTCATTTGATTTTTATTGTGAAAGACTTTATTAAAGCGGAGACGGGAAGAAGATTGGAGCAGACGGAACAGAGACAGTGTGGTGCCACAGGCGATATTTAGAAACCCTGAAGCCATCGTAACAATATAACTGATATAAACCACTTAACAGCCCCTTAGGGAGCATACTGATCTAATTGAGGAGTTGGTTTCATCTGAAGAAAATCAGGAAAATTTAGGAACTTAGGAATGCTAAGACAAAAAGTAAAAGTGGAAGCTTCCAAATGTGTGGAGATACCGTGTAATTGCAGTAACTATGCAGCATTTTTTACCTCCCCACTTCCGGTGCGTTTGGAGTGAAAGCTCTCAAACTTAGAGAGGGAAAGCTAAAAACTTACTTTAAAATCCCTTTTCCCCCTTTTTTTACTCCTTTTTTTCTGTTTACATTTGCTCAATTTTTTTTTTCTTTTTCCCTCATCATCAGGCACTATGATGAACTATCTCTCCTTCTTTACTCTCTCTTTATAATGATTATAAATATGCATACTGGGAAAACAAAAATTGATTGTTGTAACTGATTGTTAAATAATTGAATTAATTAATTTAATTGATTTATTAATAATAGTGATAGTTATACTTTGATCAGATATATAGGGAAAATAGTAAGAACATTAAGTATTATTTAATTAATAAGTATAGGATTTTATGTATTAATATTATAATTTTATTGTGTGATCACAATTAATCCACTTGGGAAACGAATTAATACTTTTTGTGTTTAAGAATATTAAAAATAAAGTTAGATAAATACACATATTTATTTATAATATTTAAATATAGTTGGATTTGGATATATATATATATAATTACAGAATTAATTAAATGGAGAAGAAAGAAACTACTATCACATTTAATATAAATGGTTTAAAACTCAATGATAAAAAGAAAAGGATAATAGCTAAACTAATCAAACAAATGCTGATATAATATGCCACAAGAACTCATATAAAGAAAACAGATGAAAAATACCTAGAATGTCTGAATTAGCGAAGCTCTTTACTGCAACCAGCAGACATGGGGAAAAAGAAAGGGATTGCATATATGTTAAGAAGATTTGAAAGCAGATTTAATATGGTCGGATCTGAGGGAAGAACTCTGGTTTTGCAGATCTGATTAATGCCATCTCAATTCTCTTAGTGGTAATCTACACCCGAACGGAGATCAAAGAGTTTTTTAAGCATCTTTGTGAAAAAAAATATAGGATTGGAAGAGAAATAAATATTTGTATCATAGGAGACTTTATATTCTATTGTTGATTATCAAAAAGACCACAGTAAATGGGGGGAAGAATAAAGGGGGAAAAGAGAGCTTCCCAGGATATGTATGGAAATGATGAAGGAGTTTAAATTTGATTGATATATGGAAAGATCACATCTTTTCCCAGAAAAAACAATTTACATTCTATTTCAAATCCTATCACAAATATGGACACATGGCATGCGATGAATGGGGATAGTAAATGAGATAAAAGGATTAAAATTTTACTGAATGAATGGTCAGATCACAATCCAATTCAGATAATATGGAAGGGTAGGGAAAAACCCAAGAAAAGAATGGACATTAAATACTCAGTTAATAAGAGAAAAGAAATACACCAACAAACTCAAGGAGGAATTAAATTATTTCTTAAAAGGAAAATGATAATGGAGCAACTAGAAAACAAAACATTTGGGATACATGAAGGCAGTAATAAGAGGTATAGCAATCTCTTACAATACCAGAAGAATCTAAGAAAAAACGCCCAGCAAAACAAATTACAACAAAAAAATTAAGGAATTAGAAACTCAGTTACAGAGTACCCCAAAGGATTCAAAATTGCAAAATCAGATAATATAAACTAAACATAAATTGATATTTAATTGAACAAGAGAGAATGATTATAAATTTGAATACAACTAGACAAACTTATTTTGAGCATGCTAATAAGCCAGGGAGATGGCTGTCATATAGACTAAAAAAAAGGAAAGAAAAGAGATTGATATACCAGTTTATAGATGGAAAGGGGGATATACAATAGGAATAGAACAGAAAAAAAGAAATTGCCATAAGTATTTTTGAGAGTTATATAAAAAGGAAGAAGTTAACGAAGACAGAATAAGAAGCTATTAGAATGAAGGATAAAGCAATTGGGGAAGAAATGGAAAAATTATTAAAACAAAGACATTACTTGGTTGAATAGAAATCAGCAATAGAAAACCAGAAAAACAATAAATCCCGGGACCAGATGGGATTCCAGGGAGCTGTACAAGCAAATAGTTGAACAAACAGGACCTCTTATGGTGGAAGTTTTTAATGACGTCTTATTGGCACAGCCAGGATGCCAGACTCATGGAGGGGGTCATTGCTTTCGCTGATCCTGAAGGAGGATTCAGATCCCCGATATATACATAATTATAGGCTGATTTCACTGTTAAATCCTGATTAAAAAATATTCAACTTCTATTATAGCAAGTAGACTAAAAGAATGTTAAATGAGGCATATATATGAAGATCAAAATGGATTTCTCCTGACCAGACAAATCAGGAACAACTTAAGAATAGTACTAGATGTCTTAGAATTTTATGAAACCCACCCCGATAACAAATATGCACTTATGTTTTTAAATGCAGAGAAGGCCTTTGATAATTTAAATTGGCAATTTTTAATCCAAAAAGTTATAATATGAATTTAGCACCAAATTTGAAAAATATTTATTAAACAACCATTTATGATACACAACAGGCTAATATTAAAATAAATGGGGAATATACCCGCCCAATAAAAATAGAAAAAGGAGTCAGACCTGCTCCAATATTTTAGTCCCAAATTAGAGGACAGTTTTCTGAATGCTGGTTTACATTCATTAAATCTAAAGATAATATTGCATCAACTTAATTGTGGAATTTTTATAATGCTTTTATTTTGCTTGGTATATAAGAATGTGGGTACTGATTAAGTTTGTGAAAAAGAGGCCTTGTCATTTAGAGTGTTGTTAACTCTTGCTAATGAAAAATAATTGTCTTGGACATCATCTTTCTGAGTTGCATGTCCTGAAGTGAAATGTAGCATTGAAAACTGGATTTTAAACTGAATTGTTGCAAAATGTAGCTTACATCACATTCCAGGAAATTATGGTTCATGAATCTATTTCTTTTTAGCAACCACAAAATTCATCATATTAACATAGATAAACTGAAGAGTTACAATAATACAAGCTCCACTGAGAAGTAGTGTACATAATATTTATGGAAACATGACTAATATTCATCAGTTATTTCTTTAGTGGCTGTTCTAGATATGAAGGATTTGCTTAATAAGCCTGGCAGCTACATGTTATCTACACAGAGCATGCAATCGCTTGGAGTTTGTTCTGAATTCAGTCTGAATCCCAAAATACAGAATCATGTCTGTCATCCCCAAAAAAAGTTAAGCTAAGATTCAGGGAAAAAGTTACTTCTATCTGCTGCTTCCCTTTTCCATTAGCTTTTAAATAAATTGATTTTGCAACAGGGATTAGAAGAATTAAATTATATTATTTACATTGAAAAATTCATTTTAACCCATTAAATTGGAATGAGAATTAATCTAAGAACAGAAGATCTCTGACAGGTTGGAAGTGTCTAATAGCATTCTCAACATCTGAGAGCTGATGGGTGGCTCTCTCTCTCTCTCTCTCCCTCCCTTCCTCTCCCCCCCTCTCTCTCTGCCAGCTCCATTCCTTCTTTTGCCTCGGAGCTCCCAGATTGCTCTGGTGCTGCATACCTTAGCATCATAATGTAAGAAAGCTAAGAAATATTGGGATCAGATCTATATTTTAATTCAGAGAATTTTCAAATTGAATCAAACAATTGAAAGCAGTAGTTTTTCTTTCAACAATGTAAGAACGGATGGCAACGTTAATGGAGTTCACAGAGGTGGTGAAATTGACTGTTTTGATTAAAAAGAAGACTATTTAGCTTAGTTTCTATTTAGAATTCACCTTTGGAATTGTTTGAAAGAAATGAAATTTTAACCTTGGGATTTGATCACTAGAATTGTTCATGATTACAAAAGTACTATGTGCTTTGGATTGCTCTAGTTCAAAGGATCACTGAATTTTATGCTGTATTTGTACCAAGGGAAATCACAGGTTACTCTTTTCTATAGCTTTTTTTCCTTTCTCTGCACTCCACTATTTTTTCCTTGACCTTCCTCTCTTTTCTTTTTCTGACTTTTTTCTTTGTTCTTTTGTGTTGTATATTCTTTTGAAATGCAATACAGTTGTGTGAAGAAAAAGAATCGTTTAGCAGGACCTGAGAAACTAGAATGCTGTCAGAAACTACAAGGTTTTTATGTGAAAAATTGAAAATTGCAACATATGTCCTCTGGAAAACCAATATTCATTCAGAGAATATGGAGGAGAAATACTGTAATGTGACATGTATTTTGACATTATGTACCCCCCCTTCTTGATACCTATATTGGCACAGAAGGCAGGGTTTTGTCTTAATATTTGTGTGGTCAAAGTGTGTGATGGTTCAGCAGCTAAAGATACTGAGCTTGACAGTTGAAAAGCTGATAGCCATTGTTCAAAATCTGAGCACCGCATGACACTGTGAGCTTCCAATACTTCCCCAGATCCTGCCAACCTAGCAGTTTGAAAGCATGCAGATGAGAGTAGATAAATAGGTACCACTTCGATAGGAAGGTAACAGTGTTCCATGTGCCTTGGAGTATAGTCATGCTGGCCACATGATCACAGAAGAGTGTTCAGACAATACTGGCTTTCTCAGCTAAAAAAAATTTAGATGAGCACTGCTCCCTAAAGTTGGACATGACTGGATAGGAGAAACTTTTAATTTATAGGATTTTTTTTAAAATCTTGGTTTGGTCCAGTATTGTACTGAGAAAAAAAAAATCAGTATGGAATATGAGTATCCATCTGTTTTTCTGCACTTGAATTTGCAACTTGAAGATTTCATAATAGGAAGTTCCATGCAATATGTGGTGGGTTCTCAATATTTGAATGCCTTCCATCTCATCATCTGCTTTAGCACTGAACAACCCCACTCTGTTGAATGGTAAGTCCTCTACTTTGTACCATGTCTCATTTAAGAGTAGTATTTTAAGAGTAAAGTGAAATATAGCACTGTACAATGAAGCTTCAATAGCATGCTCAATCATCAGCATATTGTTGGAGAATAGCTGTTCTCCAACAAGGATTCCAAGAATTTAGGATCTATTATAAAGCTGATGTCATGACTACAGACAATAGATTTGGGAGTTTTGCTAGCAAAAACCCCAAAGCAGATTCATGAAGGTCTTAGATCAACTCCTTAGTTCCTTTATTCTAAAGGAGAAATAATAAACATGTTGGAATTCATTTTAACATTCCTACTTTTATCTTTGTAAAACTTGCTCATGAGATTTATCCTTGGGAAAAAGATTTACTTTTGGTTTAGGCAGCTGCCCACAGCATGTGAGGAACAATTTTTAACGTTAAATTTTTGGAGCATAACAAAAACCTTGCTTCAATGAGACTCTATGGTTAATATACAGAGGTCGTGGAAAACTCCTTATTCCTGTAGCAACCTTTATTATTCCTCCTTATTCCTGTAGCAACCTTATTCTATCAGCCAAAGTCTTACTTTTCTCTCCCTAATGTTGTGCCATATAAATAATAGGAAAATCTCAATGATTTTGCAATGAAGCATGGAAGACAATCCTTCTAAATTTCATTTTATATAAGTGGATAACATCTGATAAAGATACAGAGACAGAGATTTACAGAAAACAGCTTTTTTCAGAAGGAAAACAACTTTTTTTTTACATTATAGTATGCCCTGGCATTCCCAATTTTATTTTCTGCATCATACTGCTGGTCTTGTCTCATTCTTATGTTATATTTAAGCATTCTAACCCACAGATTTCCATGCCACAAAATCCTTGGTAGTAACAGAAGAAAGTGATGGAACTTAGGACAACACAAGGGTTGGATTCCTCTTGGGGAGTTATGAAGAAAGATTTTTTTTAATAAAGAGGGTATTCCTATTCTTCGTCCCTCTCTCTTCCTGGCTTCATAAATTGGGAGAAAAGTATCAATTTTCGTACAAAAGTCCATTCTGAGATTCCAAAATTCTTATAACAATTCAGAGTTCTCTAGAGTGGTTTATAAAAGCTTTCTTTTCTGTGATTCCTGTATGTTTCTGAAATGACTTATTCTGATTTGAGGTACAAAATGTATTTAAAGCATAAGCTCCATGTTCTTTGCTATAAACATACAGTAGCTACCCATACACACAGAGAGAACACAGCTATACATAACAAGGTAATACTTTAATTAAAAGTATATAAATTTGATACTTTCAAAGGAAAATTCCTAAGTGACTAGCTAATAATAATAGTCTACGTCTACTTATTACATCTCAGTGGTACATTCCTCTCAGGTACTTTATTATTTTACTTAATCAGTTCTTTCCCTTTTTTTCACGGTTCTTTATCTCCATTCCTGTCTCATTCAAAGAATTTAGAAATTAATTTACGCAAAAATCCCTATATGATACATTTACGTCTACAGCAATTTTCACCTACATAATCCATTTATTTATGCAATCCTGTATTATCAAATATTGGAGGATGATTAAAAATTGTATTAGTAGGATGACTAGAGTGGTTCCAAATGAGAAAGGGAGAAAAAGGAATGTGCAAGGTACAAAACAAAATATTGAGCCATTTTTATTAACCACACTGAGAATAGTGGAGATAGGAAGGTGAAGAAGCGCTAAGAATTGTGGTAAATTTGTGAAAAGGAAAGCTTCTTTAAATTATTTCATTCTTCAGTTAAGAAGCAGATGAGAGCCCTCTCTCTAGCGCAGATTCCATAAGAAAAGCAGGATTTTCTGCTATAGCAACATATATCAAGCAATACTAAGACCATTTTCTCACTAATAAATTAAACCAGAAATTAAACAGTTTGAATTATCCATCCAGTGAAAGCATCAAATCAACAGAACCATATCAACCCTGAGAGAGGATCTATGGTATCATTGGTTCTCATCCACAAATCATAGCTCAAACTACTTGAACACATTTTAAATAACTTATAGCCCATCCTGGACAACAAGGCTTCGCTTTCTCAAGCATGGATAAAGGTATAGCACAGGCAGTTCTTAAACATTTAGCAGCACACCATATGACAATTGTTGATAGAGTAGCTCCACCTCACCCTTATTTATGGCTTATGTCAAGTCATTTAAGTCCTATATTAAGCCCTACTAGGCATCTGGTGAAGTGAGTTCTCTTCACAAAAGCCTATACCTTTTAATAAGAAAAGGGTTAGAAAAAGTGCTATTAGACTTCTTTTGATATCTTGTCACTCTAGGCTCATATAACTCCCTTCCTTCAATGCTTCACTAATGACTTAGAATACTTTGTAGAATCATCCAACTACAGTTCAGAGTATATAAACCTTGCTACTGTTATATCAGCACAATAATAATGTGGATGATGTTAGCCTTTCAAGGTAGGCAAGATGAAAAAAAAACAGGCCCAGGAGGTTTTCAAAAATGATCTTCATTGGAATAGCATAAGAAAATCAAGCCCAGCAGAGTTCTTTCACTGCTTCATCTTCAGCAAAACAAATCAAAGCAGGTTTAATTTCAATTTTTTCTCACACTTTCCTTTTTTCATGACTGAGTAACATTTTCCAAGGCCAAATCTCCATTTCTTCATAGCTGATATTGTGAGACTCTACAAGTCACTAGGGGATAAAAGATCTCCTACTAGCACTTAAGGACATAGTAGAGAGAATATGAAGCATATCTAATGATTTTTTAAAAAATCTATAAAACAAAGTCACTATGTGTTAGGTAGTTTTACCTCAATTTATCTTATTCCTTCCAGTGTATCTCAGTACAGTCTCATAATTTTTTGTGAGTATAAATGAAGTGCATATTGGGGTGGAAACCCATACTTCATTCATGCTCCGAGAAGTACTCAAAATTTATTAACAATAATTTAACTATGAGTAACTGAGCACTCAAGTGTCTCCTTTCTGTGCTAATGGTAATGATGTGTGTGCTTCCCGTGAACTCTAGTTAAACAATTAAAAATTATGCAGTTATTTATGAATCCTCAAGAGTTTAGGAAGTGGACACTTATGGGTTTGGAAGCAATAAGGATAAGGAGGGATAGAAATAAGTACTTCGGCATATCAGTAATTACAAAATTGGCATTTCACTTTACAGGCACTTTGAAGAAAGAAGGGAAAGAAATGCAATTAGAAAACCAAGGCAATTACTAGAAATAAAAATGGAGAGAGGTTAATGAAGAAACTGTCTCAAACTATATTTCAGGCAGATTACTGTTGAGAGAGTACTTTTAGAAAACAGTGGGTGGTATCAGTGAAAAATGTGACATGATAGCAATGGGAATTCAATTTGGGAAACACTGCTAGATTCCCCCATCTGCACTTCTGTTAAAGAAACCCATTTTAAGTCTGTTGATGAAGACAAACATAAACTTATGCAATTCAGAAAAAAAGCATTTGTGCCCCATTGAATGAATTCAACTAGGACTATTTTCTCCTTTCCCCTTCCTGGCAAGAATTTTTGGAGTGTATCATTAATAAATTTTATCTATTATTAAATTAGAATGATGTTCCACTCTGAAATATTGTAGCACAACAACAATACTTGGCTTTTTCTCCAATTTAATGTAGTATTTTTACAATATATATAGTGAGAAATTAAAGTTGCTTATCCATATGTGTGTCTCATATCTACCAGATGTTGCCATGCTGCAAGAAGCTGGAGAATTATGGATAAGGAGAATGTCAAAAATGATTCTCTTAAAACATAAGATTGGCTTCCAAATTTTCTAAACTCAGTTATCTAGCACTATTTACCCCTTTCTGAAGGTATAAAAAGCAAAGACGAGAAGACAGAACATATAAAAGTTAGGCTGTGTCGACAAATGAAGAGTTTCCACTAAGGCATGGGTAAATATGATGTTACTCTATGAAAATGATTTACTAATTTACTAAAATTCTCTGAAACTGAGTTCTTTGAATGACTCATACATAAGCAAGTTCTATTGGCTCTCCAACACTTTCTGACAATCTGTTGAGCAACCACAGACAACTACAATGATCTAATACATATTGATTTTACAGAAGACAATGGTGAAAAAACACTACGCAATCTAAAACCATCTCTATCTATTGGACCGAACGGAATATGTGCCTAATTCTTAAAAAAGCTATCCACTGCCATAGCCGAACCTCTAAGCACAATCTTTGAAAAATCTTTCAGGACCAGCTCCTTGCCAAAACTATGGTCACTCATCGTCATCAAACCATGAATCAATCCCCCATCCCCCATTCAAAAAGAGGGAAACCCAGCTGAGATTCGAAAATTACAGCAAAAAACATCTCATCATGCTGCATCACCTGTAAAGTCATGGAATCAATTATAATCAATCCACATCTGCCACTTAGAAACAAAACAACCTACTCTCTTAAATAAACAATGTTGGTTTCAGGAAAAAACCTACCTTAATCTGCCCAACTCTTATATATTGCAAACCAACATACGGACTACCAACTCAATCAGGCAAAGCCAATAGACGCAATGCACATAGACTTCTGTACAAACCTTTGATTCAGTGATACACGACAAACTTTACTATCTAAAACTAAACCTCTGGACAACCTGCATAACGTGTGGAGGTGACGAAATCATCCCTGTTCAAACAGAGCCAGAGTCAGTAGGATGGTCTTATAACGTGTGGTGGGGCGTTTTCCTTATCGACACATACGTGTACCTTCCATAAGTGAAAGTGTCCACTGCGCTAGAGGGCGAGTGTTCCAGGAGCAAAAGCTCTCTGTACTAAAAACCCTACATAATCCATTGTACCTCTTGTTGGTATGCTATCTGTGCAAGAGCAACATGCGTTAGAAATGCTTCTTTGCTTAGAACCTGAAATGTAAAGCTTATTCAAATAAATCCGACAGATGAGTCCAAAATGAGCTGTCAAATTTTCTCCTTCAGGAAAAAGACCTGACTATGTGATCAGTACCCTGTGATCATAACAAGTGCAAATTTCTACATTTTGTCCACATGCCCACCCACTTTATTGCTGAGCCAATATCAAATGATCACAGAAATGAAAAATATCAAGAGGGTCTGTCCAATAGTCAACGACCTCTCTAGTGTTGAAAAACAGTCGCGAAACTCTGTGACTAGAAAGGGATACATTGTGTGTGTAGTCTCTCATCTTCCTCTAATGATCTAAGGCCTGTCACACTGCCCCAACGATGCATAAATAGTTTGTAAAAAAGGTGAGCGAGCGCGGACTGAGCAAATATGTTCCATCCGGTGCTTAGTCCGCTCCCAAAAAGGGCATATACACATTTGCATATAAGTCACCGAGCACTGTGTTTAACACGAGAAGAGGATGTGGGATCCGCGGGGTGCGTGGTGACACTAGACTGGATGGGAAGGTAGCTACGGCCATGACGAGGAACGCCGCGTAAAGACCCAGCGAGCCTGGCCAGCGATCGAGCCCGCGGAGTGGCACATCGCCAGTGGTCTTTCTCAGAGAGGCTGCTCAGACGAAAGTAGGTGAACCGCGCTGAATGGAACTATCAGCGGCATGGCACAAGCGGCAGATGGGGCCAAGCAATGGAAAAGCAGAGCGGAAAGCCTACCGCGGAGTCACAGCGGACAGGCCTAGTAACGGGATGCCTCCCCCTGTATATAATAACAGTCATATGTCGCTCTGAAA
>BHFT01021956.1:0-36934 GCA_004320025.1 Laticauda laticaudata
TCAAAACTTTTACAGATTCTTTCTTTTCCTTAGGGTGTCCTTTCAGATCTTAGAATAAAGAAAAAATTCTCACCAAATCTCTTTCTGTTCTCTTCTGTTTTGGAGCTGTCCCAACTTCAGCAGGTTTAATGGCTGCCACTTTGCCGCTGGCAAAAAGAGCTTCTCCTGGATCTACCAGGGACTTTGCGGTATCCCTGGGGTCGACAGGATGTGCTCTTCACTTTCATCTCTTCGGGATAGTTTAGATCCAATTTGACTGTCCAGGAGCAAAGATATCGGCAGCAATCTCAGACCTCCAAGATTGCATGCCGTATTGTCGTGACGCCAGCTCCGCCCTCCTCTTGAGAAACTCAGTTCTTATGGTCCCTTCATGAGGAACAGTTCTTCTTGAGCTCAAGTGGGTGATTCCTTAAATCTCTCCTTATCACCAGAGAGATTTTTGTCAGCCAGAAAATCTTATATTTTATAGTATTAATAGTTGACATAGAATATCACAGTGGTTTACAAACTTCTAGCATGAGAGGAACTGATCAACTTGTCTTGAATTCTAGGTCAGTTTTACAGAACAAGAAGATAAGAAGAGCCTTGCTGAATCAGATCAGATCTTAATAAAACTCAGCTTCTTGCTTCACAGAGGGCTCATTATTTCTGGAATTTCCACCACTACAGAGTAAAAGCTTTCTTGCTATGGGTTCTCTGGAACTGGAATTCTAAGGCAATCACATAAATCTCTGCGGGGTGGTTGTAAGTATTTGGAGGTGGAGTAGTTTGCCTTCTGGTAAAAATGTGTTTTTTGATCCACAATAGCAACTATTTTCAAACTGCCCCATTAAGTCCAATTTACTTTTTTCTTTTTTGTGCTCCTCAAGCCTGTGGAAATATTCTTGGAATATTTTGAGACTAGTTCAATTTCTTAATGATTATAATATGATCCACAGTTTGATTTCCTGTTGTACAATATGAACATTATTGTTTGCTGCCATGCCTCCAAATTATATATGTATCCTAGCCCAAAAGGTCGGGATGCATATATTTAATGTAAAATGTGCCTTTGTACATTGGGAACAACAACTGGTGATGAAACCAAAATATGTGCTAACTAAAAAGCAAAAAAAACCAACAACAACAACAACAACAACAACAAACAAAAAAAAACAACTGAGACCAATTGTCAAGTGACATCTTCTGAAAGTCCACAGAAAAAGTAGAGGCATCTAAAAAAATTAAGAGTCCAAGTGTTGTTTGGAAATAGTGAAAACAAAGAACAGATAACAGATAATCAGAGTTGGAAGGGACCTTGTAGGTCATCTAGTCCAACCTCCCACCCAAGAAGGAGACCCTACACCATTTCTGACAGATGGCAATCCAATCTCTTCTTGAAAGGCTCAAGTGATGGTGCTCCCACAACTTCCGAGGGCAACTTCTGTTCCATTGGTTGATTGTTCTCACTGTCAAGAAAAGTTTCTCCTTATTTCCGGTTGAATCTCTCTTGTTCAGTGTATCCATTATTCCTTGTTCTGGCCATGCAGGCACTTTAGAAATAGCTTGACCCTTCCTCCCTTTGGTACCCTATATTGGAAGAACTGCTATCATGTCTCCCCATGCTCCTTCCTCTTTACAGACTAAGCCAGCCCAGTTCTGTAAAACGTATCGTGTAGTAGTGTTTTAGTCTCCCAGTCCGCCTAATCATCCTGGTTGCTCTTCTCTGTAACCTTTTTCTAGGAGTTCACATCTTTTTTTATAATGTGGTGAACAAAACCTGGATGCAGTACTCTCGGTGTGGTCTTACTTAGCTTTAAGAGTGTTATTAGTAACCTTCCTTGATCTTGAATTGTAATCCTCTGTTAATACAATTTAGAATTGCATTAGCTTTTTTGGCGGCTGCTGCACACTGCCTGGCCTCATCTATGAGCTGATTGTTTCCACTAAGACTCCAAGATCCTCTCATAGTTACTGGCTATTGAGCTGCGTTCACCAGCTATATGTGGTAATCTTTTGTTTTCTCTTGCCTAAGTGTAGGACTTTAACTTTTCTCTACATTGAATTTCATTTTGTTAGATTATAGCCCAGTGTTCTAGTCCTGTCAAGATCCATCTGGATCTTGAGACCTATCTTCTTCGGGTGTTAGCCATTCCCCTGCAGCTTAGTATCATCTGCAATTTGGTAAGTTTCCTTCTATTCCCTATCTAAGTCACCTAATGAAGATATGAAGAGTACTGGGCCTTAGACGGAACCCTTAATGGACCCCACTGCTGTACTTTCCTCCAATGTAACAGACTTAGATCCATTAAGGACTATCTTGAGTATACGTTTTGTCAGCCAGTTCTGCAAGTCCATCTAGTGGTGGTGCTATCCCACTTTTTTTTAGCTTAACTAAGGAGTAGGTTGTGGTCTATTTTGTTGAATGCTTACTTGAAAATCTAAATATATTTATGTCCACAGTATGTATTGCTGGTCTACTTAATTTAGTCATGATGTTTGAAGAATGAAAAAGATTTGGTTTTGGCATGATTTGTTCTTAAAAACCCTGTGCTGACCTGCTAGTTTATTACTTTATTTGTTTCTAGATGTTAGAGACTCTGTTTTTTATTATCTTTTCCAGTAACTTCCGGAGTACTGATGTTAGGCTGATTGGTTTATAGTTTCCTGGGTCTGGTATTTTTCCTTTTTGAAGATGGGAACCACATATCTCTTTTCCAGTCCTCTGGTAGTTTCCCCGTGCTCCAGGATTTTTTGAAAGATATGGTGCAGTGGTTTGAGGTGACCTCTGCCAGCTCCTTTAAAACTCTGGATGTAATCCATCAGCGCCCGGTGATTTGTTTTTATCAAGATCAGAAGGTGTTCTCTTACTATGTTTTGCTTATTTTTAACTTTTATTTCTGGTCTGTCTTTTACAGTTATGTTTTTGTGGGTTGAGCTATAGTTTCTTTTTGCGTGAAGACCAATGCAAAGAATGAGTTAAGCAGTTTGCTTTCTCTCTGTTGCCTGTTACTCTCTTGCCTTCTTCTCCTCTTTAGTGGACCAACTGTTTTCTTTGATTTTTTTCTTGTTATTTATATGTTGGAAGAAACTTTTTTTATATCTTTGACTTTTGTTGCAAGTCTTTTCATTCTGAGCCTTTGCTATTCTGAACTTCGTCTTTGCAGATTCTGGCTATCTGCTAATATTCTACCTTAGTTGTATGTTCTTCTTTCCATTTTTTTGTACTTGTCCTTTTTTCTTTCAATTGCCAGAAAGATCTTTGTGGACCATGCTGGCTTCTTCTTGGTTTCGTTGTTTTTCTTCTTCAGTGGTATTGTGCTGATCTGGGCTTTTCTACAATCTACTTTTCAGAGTTCCCAGATTGGGAAAACAGCTCTTTCCCAAGAGTTGTTTTTCCCCTTTAGGTTTTCATTTATGGAATCTTCCAAGCTCTCTTTTGAGTTTATTGAAATCAGCTCTTTTAAAATCCAGACTCTGGTGTCATTATGTTCTATTGCTTGTGTTTGTCTTATGTTGAATTCTAGAATGACATGGTCACTCTCACCTAGGGTTCTTGCAGTTTCAACTCCCTCTATACACTTTCTCTCTGTCTCTGTTTGTAAGAATTAAGTCCAGTATGGTTGTCCCTCTAGTTTCACCCTCTACCTTTTGGACAACAAAGTTGTTAGCTAGGTTGGTTATGAACTTATTTGATTTCTCACTTGGTGCAGAATTAGTTTTCCAGTTCATATCAGGATAATTGAAGTCTCCCATTGCTAGAATTGCCTTTAGGAACCAGAAAATACTGAGCTCAGGCCTCCCATGCTTTCTTCCATCCTTTTTCCCTTCAAGACATATGTTTTCTTACTATTCAGAAAAATATGGGTAGACAGGAAGGATGTGGAATCTGAGAGAAAGAAAAGAATGCCAATACTTACAGCCCAGATTGAAAACTTTTGCTGAAATTATTCTCCATTGGAAAGAACAAAAGTTATTTCTGAAATAAGGAATAAAAAGCATATGGGTTGAGTACTGCAGAAAGAAGTATTTTGGTTTCTTAAATTTTCCTACAGGTCAGTTTCTGGGTTCTGTCCAAATTCTGACTGAGAAAGAACATGCCACATGTTAGAAGACATTTCTTTGAACCTACTAGACAGATTTACTTTTTTTTTTTAGATTTACAACTTAATAGACAACAGATAGGGACTATTATTTCAATTATAAATGAAAAAAGAGAAGAAAAGAATTTTGAGGTAAATGCTTATATTCAAAGTGTGCTGTTAAAATTTTAAGCCAGAGGTTTTCAAAATTTTGGATGGCAAATTGGGATAATTAACTAGATTACCATTATTTTTCCTGCTCATTTCATTAGCAATAATTTTAAGAGACTTTTTTTTTTGAAAAAACACTTGGCAAAAAAATTTGATTCAATTCCAATAATTAAAGATCATTATCATATTAGTTTTGCAAATGAATTATAGAATGTTTCTCTTCCCTGAGAAAATACCTCACTATTTGAAATTAAATTAAACAGTTAATGTTTAATTATTATGGTATTTAAAATGCAATAGTGTAATGAACAGATAATTAGTAGTAGTGTAATATAAAAGATAATGTCTTAGTTTATACAGTATACATGTACACATGCCATCCCTACAATGAGTGCAGAAAGGAATGGGTTGCAAGTTGAATTTTATGTCAAATAGATTCTAGGAGTTACATTATATCTTTGTACATATTGGATAAATAAGTAATTAACTTATGCAATTCACTGCACAAAATGCAATCATAATCACCATAGCTTATGGAAGAATGGAAAGAATCAAAAGAATCAAACGAAGATTAGCCCTATCAAAACTTTTAGTCATACAGCCAAAAATAAATAACTAAATAAAGCATACTTTACATTTCGAAGCAACATACCTCAGAGTTGACAGATGCTGTGAATAATCAAAAGAACATGATTGTATCAAGACAGAAAATGCCCAGCTTAGAAACTTGTTCATTCTTACCAGTAGGGTCTAAGCAGATCCCACAAAGCAATTTGCTAAATTAACACAGTGAAATGCATTTGTTCCAAATTATGGTCATGTCTGGCTTACAATCTAAAAGTAAAGACATTACAAGAAAAAAAGAGAATTTACTGAGATGGGTATGGCCAACCTATTATGATAAGGATCAAGTGGGGATGCTCAAATATTCATGCCCCGAAGTGCTAGTTGAGCCAAGGCTATAACCCTGCTTGTGGGCTTTGAAACAGTAAATAAATTCATCTTTTATTTTTATTTTATTTGGTTTGTCAATTGCTTACAATATAATAGGTATAAGTAAAAACATCGTTATGAATACATGGATACATATAAGAGAAATAAAAGAAACAATAGGAAAGGGACAGTAGGCATGTTGGTGCACTTATGCATGCCCCCTACAGGTCTCTTAGGAAAGGGGTGAGGTCAATAGTAGACAGTATAAGTTTAAAGTTTTTGGGGTTTGGGGAAGAAACCACAGAGTCAGGTAGAATATTCCAGACATTGACCACTCTGTTGCTGAAGTCATATTTCCTGCAATCAAGTTTGGAACTAGCCAATGTGGAGATTTCCGATTGGAGATATATGATCAGAAAGCATGTAGCACTTGGAAGAACTGCAATGTCTAGCATGATTAACATCTGGAAAAGTAAACACATTAATTTCATAACCAAATGCAGATTTTATGCAGATTTAACACAATCTTCTTTTTTCCAATTGCTACTTTATGGCTGCAAAACTTGGACTCTCAAAAACGCAGGTAGGAGAAGGGTGGATGCCTTTGAACTGTGGTGCTAGAGGTGACTGTTCCTCATCTGATGGACTGCAAAAATAACAAACAACAAGGTCCGAGACCGAACCTCATCAAAAATATCATTTGGAGCCAAGATAGCCTATCAGAGGCTGTCATACTTTGGTCACGTGACTTGACTCACTCAAAAAGCCAATCATGCTGGGTGTTGTGGTTCACCGGCAGCCAGTGCAGATGGCAGCAGAGTCAGACAGTGAGGAAGAAATGGGACCAGTCAGGGAATCTGGAGAGGACTCAAACAAGGGTCCTGCATCCAATGCAAGGATGGCACCAGGATCATCTGGGAGTGGGGTGCTGCTTTTGGAGCCTTCGGAGTCTGGCAGCAGTGAAGCAGAGGACCCAGGGGAGCCTGTTCCCAGTGTGCATGTACACAGAACTGCTAGAAAGTGAGAGCAGCTGAAGCAGAAAGGGTGACTTGGGAGTAAGGCTGGGAGGTGATTACCGCTCCCATAAGGGATAAAAGTCAGACCTCAATGACGAAAGCTTTGCAGAAAGCAAAGCAGTTCAATTGATTCCGAGTTCTCCTTGAAGCTCTGTGTATTCTGGTCTGTTTTTTCTGGTACTTCAGGTGGTTTCTGTTATAATTAATTTGGATACTTCTTTTTTGCAGCATTCCATAGCACTGACAGGCACGTGTTTAAAATTAATTCTGGCTGTGAATTAAAGTAATTCCCAGTGTTGCATTGAAATAGGTCTTGCTTTTAAAACAAGTTTGTGTTTAATTCAGGTGTGGGATTCAACCGGTGTTACTACCACTGGTTGAATCCCACCCCTGGGATTATGTTTTGTGCTATGCGCACATGTAATATACCTAAAGCTGTGCTGCTGGACAGCTATTAAATGCTGCACATGGGTGCGCAGCATTTGAAAAAGCACTTTTTTACTGCCTTTTCAACCTCAGCTGTGCCGTGCAAAGCAGCTAAAGTTGAAAAAGCAGGAAATAAAGGTCAGGTAAGAGCTCAGGTGGACGGGTGGATCCAACAGCAGCAAGCACAGAACTGGTTCGGTGTCTTCTGCTCTTCAGAACTACCAGTTCTATAGAGCTGGGCAGAACCGGTAGCATCCCGCTCCTGGTTTAATTACGTTTGACAAAGCCTTGGTCAAAACACTGGGAGTATTAAGTGGAAAAAGGAGAAGGGGCCACCCTAGTATCTGCTGGCTGGACATTATAAAGCAGGAATGTCAAACTCACATCGTCATGTTATCACATGATGTATTACAGCTTTTTTCCCCTTCACTAAACTGGGGTGGGGGTGGCCAGCGTGCAACATATCTGGCCCACAGGCCCTGAGTTTGACACCCCTGCTATAAAGGATAACTTTGGGATGACCATAGCGGATCTGAAGGAGAAAGTGCAAGAAAGAGGAGACTGCTGATCCTTAGCGTGGCCATGGGTTGGATATGACCGAATGGCTGATGACAACAACAATGCATGGAAAGGTAGAGTGCTGATACTGTAGTAAAATTCAGTGTTTGGAAGGATGGTCTGGCTGCAGTATTAGAAAAGAAAAATGAATGAAACTAAATTAAAATATGGTCTCTGTTGCACAAACTCTTGCACTCGTACCTAAGAGATAAATCAGCTTGTCAGAGCATTATTGTTACAGTTTCATTATTTTTTTTTGTCTTTTCGGTCTAAGCAATTTAAGATTCTCATTTGATTCCAGACATTTTTATTTTATTTTAAAAGAAAGAACTCAGATTTAGTATTAGGAATAGTGCCTGCCAATTGATTAAAATTGTATGGTCTTTGTTTTATTTCATGCAGTAAAGGAAATATTCCCATATCCACTCTCCCAAACAAAGTTTTTTAAAAAACCTATTAGACCTTACTTTACATATTGATGTGCCACATTTAGAAACTATTTTGTAACTTAGAAGCTGAATTGCTGATGCAGTGGTTGCTATGGTAAGAACAAATTTCTTACTGAACAGAAGAACAAACAGTTTCCTCACACAAATCTGTTGGATAGATGTGTAAAATTTCACTTATGGAGGGGAGGGAAGGATTTCTCTCTGCCTAACTGTTTAGGTACCTGGCTATTTATTCACAATATAAAACCATTTCTCATACTGCATATATTCACACACATGCACACAAAAACACACTATACTGATTTGTACCTGCTAACTTACATATAAGGATAGCTAATATTCATATTCTGCTAGAAGCAAATTTGAGTGATACATTTCCAACATATCCATAGCAGGACAAAATCCATCTGGCTGTGTTCATATTTTAAAAAACAACGATCCCTTCTTTATTTTTCAATGTGTGCATAAAATGAGTGTATGCTCGTATAGATTTATATGTCACATCTTGCAATTACTTTGTATGAGGTGGTGAGGGTTTGTTTATACATTTATTTTTCTTTAATGGTAAAAATGCTTTTTATACTACCAGCATCTGGGGATCTAAGTGTTCCCATAATCATTCCAGGAAGTGTTTTATGAAAAGAGAGAGATGGAGCAAGTGGGTGGGAGGAGGGGAAAAAAAAACACTGCAGAAATTTGATGCCAAAATTGAGCAAATAAATGGAATCTAATTATGCTGGTCCACACATCCTAACTCAGACACTCCACAGATAATAGATAACTTATTCACTGGCACATAACAGAAAGGTCCCCTTTGCTTCATGATGATGCTGGGTCTAGAAATAATATGCAAATGATCCCACAATAGCAGTTTGTTTTTTTAGAGTAAAAATTATCGTGACTACTGTATATACTATTATGTGCCCAATCAGACAGTGATTATGTGGTACTCTTGAAATCTTGGCAATGACTTGGTTCCAATTATAGGAAAAAATATATAATGGTATTTCCCATATTCAAGGCATCCAGATATATTTGGGCATTATCTGAACTGGGACAGAAAGCTTTTTCCAAATTGTAATAGACTGGGGAAGGAAGGGAGGGAGCATTCATGGGAAGGATTAGGACTGTGAAATTAGTCCTCCCCAACTTGCTGTATATCTTTTTATTATATCCTTGTTAGAAATAGTGGAATCAATATTATCCCTGTCTGTTAAGAATGTATCAAAGACACCTTGTAAACCAATAGAAGAGAAAAGAAGCTTTCTGAGTTATTGTTTTCTTGCAGACATTGCATCATTCAACTAGGTAATGACATCAGTGGTGGAAGGGAGTGTTTGATATAGTATATGTATAAACTCCACTCCTTCCAGTACTGATGTTGTCACCTAGTTGAGTAAAGCCAATATTTTGACTGTATTGTTCATTATGCATATTTAAATGAATGAACAATATAATCACACATATTCCACCAAACTGGAGAGGGAGAGAGGGAGAGAGGGAGGGAGGGAGGAAGGAAGGAAATTCACCATTTGCCATTCTGAAAAGCCTGATGTATCAGGCTTGGTCTCTGCCATAATATTATTCTGTTGTTCCACAAAGCTGGAAGATAGAAGGAATGGCTGTTCCTTTGGCTCAAATGACAGACTTGTAATTTGGGAGTTCTGTTTGAGCTGTTTAATCTGAAAGGTCCTGGAAACAGGACCCATAATTTGTAATCCCTGTTTTCATCACTTCAGCAATGTATCTGGATTATACTTGATTATTATAAAATTTATGGTAATGAAATAATTATAGTACTATTAGATAACAAAAGAATTACTTCTGGAGTTATTGTTTTCCCTCTCCTGTACTTCTCCCTTCACATTGCCTTTACATCAGCATTGACTCCTGGTATCATCCTGTATAAGTCCCTGCAGTTTTCTTGGCAAAATGGCAGAAGCGTTTTGCCATTGCTTCCTTCCTAGGCCTGAGAGAGAGTGATCGTGTCAAGGTCAGCCAACTGAGAAGAACTAGAAACCCCAAGCTCTGGTTTCTAACTGGTGCTTTAACCACTGTGTCAAATTGCTCTCCAGCTCTGGTTTTCCCTTCCCAAATTGTCATTGGTAGGCAACTAGGCTTGAGGAAGTCTTTCCAGAGAGGTTTCTTTTCAAAGTCTAGGACAACTCACCATGGCCAACTTGTCATGGGACAATTCACCACAGAACAATTCAGTGCTGTATTAAATGTTTCATTCAGTTACTTTTATTATTAGTGACCATGTTTTCATCTAAATTATTGCAACTCTTATATTTCTGAATTTATTGTATTAGTATTGGCCATGGTTCTGTTGAAATTAATTTAACTGTTTTATGTGTTGAATTCTCCTATGGCAAATTGTCCTGTGGCCAGTTGGCTCATTCTGTTCCTTTCAAACTTCAGGGCTGTGGTGGCAGACTGATGATGCAACACACATAAGAAGCTGAGTGACCACCTCAGCTTGTTTAAGGTCAAAAACCTTCCATTTGCATTCATTTCCATTTGTGTGCAAGATACTCATTGACTTGGGCAGTGGTAGCAAACCTTTTTTGCCTCCGGTGCCAATAATTGCTTGCGTGCTCATGCACTCATGCTTGCATGCCAGCACCCAGAAAGCAATGTGTGCTGCCCCCCCATGCATGCGTACTCAATCCCCCCGCAGCACACAGTACATCTATGCATGCGTGTGCGATCCCCTTGCTGCACGCCGCTCATCAGTGCATGCACATGACATCCCCTTGCTGCCGCCGCACATCTGTGCCTGTGCACGCAATTCCCCCATTGTGCACCATGCACCCGGGCATGTGTGCATGATCCCTCCATGCACTACACATCTCTGTGCATGCGCGTGTGACTCCCGGCATGTGCTGCACATCTCTATGCATGTGCACATGTCTCCCATGCAACCCCGCCCCACGCATGTGCACCAGATACCCGACAATCAGCTGTCAGGTGGTGGTGCATGTGCATGCGCATGAGCAATGGGCTCTTCCGGGCAAGTTCTAGCATGCCGGTGGAAATGGCTTTGCATGCCACTTCCGGCACGCTTGCCATAGGTTCGCCATCACGGGACTAGGGCATCACTCTGTTCAATGTGCTTGAGATAAATTCTATCAAAAAGTGCAGTTTAGTTTGGATTCAAATATAACATTCCAACGCTAGAAGAACCAGCCAGGTTTTTGTGATGGAAAGTTACTGATGAAAAAAAGCCAAGAGTAGCATTTATATTGCGGCTTAAGGAAAGCTGATGAAAGAATGGGCTGGTTTGACTTGGGCGGTACTTCTTATATTTATTCAAATTCAGTTTGAAAGAGGGGGAAAAAAGCCTTAAGTTGTGAAGATTTGCAGGGAGCTTCATTTTCAGTGAGCTCTGAACTCATCAAAGAAGGCTCAGCGCAGATAGTACTTTAAGTCCCAGATACTACTATGAAACCAGATCTGTAGTAAAACAAACCCCTTTGACATCAAAGTCAGTTCTGCAAGTGTCTCTATACATTAAAAATAAAATTTTCCTCCAAAGTGAAAAAATAGGGGCAACTAAGATTCATTATTCAATTTATTATTGTCATGAATCTCTGCGGCTTGATGCGCCTTCAAAAGCTTCATTTGATCCTAAGAGGTTTAAAGTTTATCCTGTGAAATTTTCTCCATAAATCCCAAGCTATCTATGGAAAATCTGACATGTAAGAACTAATTCTCCTAACCTTTACTGGCAGGCAGGCATATTTCTTTCAAAAATAAATTGTGGTTAATATTGTAATTAATCTTCTATTTTTATTTTGCCCATATTGTAGGAGAGTCTAATACGCCAGCCCAGTGTTTGATCAGAAAATGTGAGATCTGGAATAATGTCTGATGCAATGGCCCCGCCTTCCGCCATGATTTTTTTCTTTAAAAAAATACAGTCTATATGTAATTTATTGTCATATGAGTATAATTAATCAAAAGCTTAAATTCATGCTTAAATGTTAAAGAGAGTCAGAGGAAACAGCACAAGTTTCAGGCACAGGTGAAAAGACATATTTCGAACTGTCTAAACATTTGATTGACAGCAGGTCCATCTGCTCAGTAATAAGCAGGGTTTGGAATAACCCTGGGATGCTGTAATATCTTGGAGATCAAGTTTGCATTGTTCAGGAACTTTTGTGACAAGTTTAATTGAACAGAGTGTCTGCTTTTTGCACAGGTATTTGCAGAATGACATACCAGATATAAAACATGGTCTTCAGCTGTGGTGGGATTCAAATTTTTTACTACTGGTTCCATGGGCGTGGCTTGGTGGACGTGGCAGGGGAAGGATACTATAAAATCTCCAGTCAGAGGTGGTACTTTACCGGTTCTCCGAACTACTCAAAATGTCCACTACCGGTTCTCCAGAACTGGTCAGAACCTGCTGTATACCACATCTTAGGGAAAGGGGAAATATTTGGGCAGAAATGAGTGTGCATAATAACATCCCTGCAGTTCAACAAGTGATGAAAAAGTAGTTTTATGTGAGAGGGCAGCATGCAGGAGTATAGAGGAAAAGCATCTCTTTGAATAATTAAAACCACCACCACATCTTTTCCAAGGTTCATAAAAGTGCTTCAGCAGTTGTTCTTGGCTGTGCCAGAAAATATATGGGCAAAACCACTTTCCTTCATTTTCTGCTCACTCCTTTTCCTAGAAAGTTTCAAATCACAAAAGAGATAACTTAATGTCCCCTTTAAACTCCCTCCTCATAAACTTCCAAATGGAAAACGGAGCACAGATATTTGGTTCTTCCCTTCTCCACTGTCCCAGTCCCCAAAGCCTCCCAGACAGACAGGAATAGGAAATGCAGTCCCCAAATTGTAAAAAAAAAGGGGCTCCCACTGCTTTAAAAGTATCAACTGAATTCAAGAATCTTCCTCTTTAGAAAGGCTTTCAGGGAGAAGGGGTGTCATCAAAGAATGTGTTAAATATAGGACTTAAAGAGTGCAATGAGATATTTGTTTATTGTGTATGGCTTTTAATGGTATTTTGGCTCTTTGAGAACTGTGGTATAATGCAAATGTGCAAATAAAATAAATAAAATTCAGTTTTGTTCCTCTTGAGGACCGCAATTTGTTCTCAAGGATTTCATTCCGTTTTACATTTTCTAATGTTTATAAATGTTTAAATGTTGTTATATTGCCCATTCAAGTGCAAAGGTGCACTTTAAATTATTTAGAAGATGCCGTGAAGGTATGAAGCAGTTCATTGATCCACCATTCGCTATTCTCTTATCTCCTGGATATGTCTGGGAGATTTGATTCTTTTGCTATTATTAAGCAGCAGCTGCCACCCTCCCCCACGATCTGAAACCTGCCTCCTGCCAGACGCCAATAATGATTAAATCTATAATTCAGGGAGGCTTTCGTCCTAATATCTGGAAAACATTTATCTACCACAGTGCAATAAAAGAATGTGCAAAACCTGGAGGCCACTTAGTTTAAAGCACACTTCAGCCTTAGAATTCCAAAGAAGTTGCCACAATTTAATTTTTCCAGATATCCACCATTTTAAACCATGACAGGTTTTCTCCGACTTATGGCCAAATTCTTAGATTATAAATAAATGAGGATCTTCCTTATGCAACCAGAAAAGTAGCAGAAGAGAGCAGAGGTCCCAGAATACCTCGTTCCACACTTATAAAGGCCCGGTCCCACTGGCCGACAGACGCAAAACGTATGCATAAAGGACACAGCGGATGAGCAAAATTTTTGGGGTGGCTCCATCCGTTGTTATCTGCTCCAAAAAGTGGCGAAAATTTGCATAAACAGAATGGAAAAGTACAGAAAAGAATGGACGTGGGTAGTATGTAGCGGGGATGTTAAATGGATGTTCATAGGAAGCCTACCAGATGAAAGCGGATGAAAGCGGATGACACCTCCGAAGGGGTTACGGGGATAATTGCGAAGCGGACGCATAGCAGATGAAGCGGATGCATGGCGTACACCTAAAGGAAAGAAAGGGAATGCTGTGCGGATGTATATCGGATGCAAACCGGTCACTGTGCATCCTTTCTATTTCCGTGCTACTAACAATGTACAGACATTCCATGTAACTTTTCTTTCCTCCCTCTTTCCATTTTCAGCTGCAGTGGATGTGAGTTGCGAGGATGCCCAGAGGATGCAGAGAGGATACAGTGGACGTTTAATGGATGATAACGGACATAGAACATTTGTTGCTCGTATGTCACGGATTTACATCATATATGGCAGAAAGTTCATCCATTCACAAAGTTTTGTGCAGCTCAAAACTTCTTGCGCAGATGAAATCGCAGTGGACGGATGCTCGACGGATAGAGCGTATGAAACACATATGCAATGAGTACACAACGGATGCATAGCGTTTTCCAACGGATGGCAAGCTTTTTTTTATGTTTTACATCCTCTTTGCATCCATAAGTGCAGTGGGACCGGGCCTTAACAGGGGCAGTAGTGCTTTTAGGAAATAAATGAAAAAAAGTTGGACTTTGCTTTGAGGAAAGACTGCAATTCAGGTTCAATGACTTATGAAAAATCATGAAACAATGAATAGTGGTAGCATTGCTTATTGGGTTGGAACTAAAGAGTACATAAAAGGAGCAATAGCAATATCAGTTAGACTTATATACTGCTTCACAGTATACAGCCCTTTCTAAGCAGTTTACAGAGTCGCATATTGATCCCAACAATCTGGGTCCTCATTTTACTAATAGCAATAGCACTATACCGTGCTTATATACCGCTTCACAGTCCTTTACAGCCCACTCTAAGCAGTTATTACTGAGTCAGTGTGTTGCCCCCAACAATTTGGATCCTCATTTTACCAACTTCGGAAGGATAGAGGGCCGAGTCAACCTTGAGCCAGTGAGAATTGAACTACCGAACTGCTGACAGCCTGCAGTCAGCAGAAGTAGCCTCTAGTACTGCATTCTAACCACTGTGCCACGGCAGCTCTTAATAGGCAGCGAGAACCCTTTCCCATTCGTGGGGAAATCTCAGACTGGCTTATCAAAGGGCCCAGGTTATATCTGATAGATCCAAAGATCGATCTGGTAGAGATGTGCTATTTTCCTATCCTAAATTTACCAGCCGGTTTGCTAGGATTACTCTATTAATTGCAGCAAAAGTTCCAGAAAAACAAATGGATGGTATCATCTTCTCCTTTGATTTAAAGTCAGCAGTTTTCTCAAATCCACTTATAGTTTTATACAGTTTTGTGAAGGATGAATACATGGTCCTTGCAGTGATTTTATTTTCTATTATGGTAATGTTTGTTTTTATTTTTTTTAAGAAAATGGAATGGTTTCTAAGCAGATATCAAGGGTGCATTTCTCACATATGGAGAACTGAGCTTGTCTTGGTGTGCAATTAGAACAGCTTCTTAGAAAGATACCAAATGTGGGTAGCTGATTAAACAAGAACTAATGAATTCCTGCTGAGAGAGAGGAAAAAAAAATCATTAAAATGCTTGGCTTCTATCTTTAGCAAGCTCATTTAATTCAAAGTATGGCAACAAATAGCTGATCGTATTTCTTAGCAGATTCTGAAGGAAATTAAATTGAAGTTAGAAGGAATTTGGAGCTCGGCATCCAAAGTCAAACTCAGTACCTGTTGCTTAGTTTGATGAGCTACTGGGTCAGCAAGCATGGTCATAATTGCCTGTCTATTGCCAAATGGGGAAAAATAATTTACGGCAAACTTGACTGGCTTAAAGTTTCACTTTGGCATTCTTTAGCATTTATATAGCAGATTTAAAATTTAGAACATTTCATCCTCCTTCCTCTCACAATGTGGTGTGATAGATTTATATTGGCTTTTTCTTGTTTCAGAAAATAATTGAGTTTGGGAGAAAAGCAGAGGTGGTATTCAGCAGGTTCTGACCAGGTCTGGAGAACTGGTAGCAGAAATTTTGAGTAGTATGGAGAACTGGCAAATCCCACCTCTGACTGGAGATTTTGCAGTATCTTTCCCTTGCCATGCCCACCAAGCCATGCCTACAGAACTGGTAATAAAAAAAAAATTGAATCCCACCACTGTAGAAAAGAGCTTGTGAGTGAGGGCTTTCCACACGCTACAGTGTGCTATCGCAATGTGAGGAGAAGGTTGACATGATGTGATTCTCTTTTCTCTGACATTGTGCCTCTTGAAAAGAGAACTCCTCCCCATCTGTCAGTGACAGAATTTGAACCTTATTCTTCTCATGCAAGGGAGGTGAAAATTTTGTAACACCGGCAACATTTTGATTAGAGGCTTTACCAGTCATCCATTCCAAATTTATTTATTGAATTTATATTGCCACCTATTCGCCCATGGCTGAGGCAATTGTAGCTGAGGGAATCCAAGACCTGTCCTAGACCTGAAAGAGAATGCCAGAAGTGGTTGCAGGTGTGTGGGGTGGGGTATGGGAACATTTCACATTTAATTTATTCTCTTTGGATACCCCCTCATTGGAGCAGGACTATGACAATTCACCACAACCAACCTCACCACAGCCAACTCACTCTGGCCAACTTGCCCAGGACAAGAATCACATTAATATTAAAAAGATAGTGGAATAGAATCATTGAAGAAAAGATGCCAGAAGAGAGACAAAATGAAAGGTGAATGACAAAAATTAAAATATTATCTAAACTATTTTAAATGGTTAAATTGAATTGTTGAGTTGTCCATAGCAAGCTATCCCATGGCGACTTGGCCGTGGTGAGTTGGCTGCTACAAATGGCCCCATTCTGCACTGGAGCACAGCCTCTTCTTAATGGAATTGAATGGGACAAGTTGAGGGGCTTCCACAGAGAGGAAGGGGTCAAGCTATTTTTCTAAAGTGCTGGTGCTTACTTTGCTGAAGTTGCTCCTGGCGGTGGTGCTTCTGCTGGTGCTTACTCTGCTGAAGCTGCTCCTTGTCCTTCTGGTCCTGCTCATCCTGCTCGTGCTCCTAAACTTGCTCGTCCTGCTCATCCTGCTCGTGCTCCTGGTCTTGCTCATCCTGCTCGTCCTGCTGGTCCTCCTCATGCTCCTGGTCCTGCTCGGGCTCCTGGTCTTGCTGGCACTGCTGGTGCTTACTCTGCTGCTTCTGATCCTGCTCCTGCTGGTGCTGCTGCTGCTGCTGCTGATGATGATGATGATGATCCTGCTGCTGCTGCTGCTGCTGATGATGATGATGATGATGATCCTGCTGCTGCTGATGATGATGANTGATGATGATGATGCTGTTGGTGTGGAGGAGCAGCCCCTACAACCTGGAAGCCCCTCTGATGAGGGCCCATCTGGTCCTGCCAAAGGGAGGAAGAGGCGTATGCAACAACGGGAGAGGAGGCAGTACTACATTGAGGAAGCGCACGAGGATGAGGTGCTGGAGAGGCTGAGAGAGAACGACTATCTGTGGCAGAAGGGACACCAGCTGTACAGGGACACCAAGCGGAAGCAGGCTGCTCTTGCCAGGGATGGCAGCAGGTTGATGAGACTTTCGCTTCTTCCCCATGGTGAGGCTCTGTTGGACCCTTGCACACCCTCAGTGTCTATCAGGTTTTGCCCTTGCCTCCATTCCCCAGACTCCATGTCCCCATTGCCTTGTTGGAGGTCCACGNACATGCACACCTGGTACGGGAAGCTGCACCTCAAGAAATCTGGCCAGGCCACGGTCAAGCTGACGGACAGAGAGACCGATGTCATGGCCAGGTGCAGCTTCCTGGAGGGTGAGATCCACCACCGAGGAGCAGCAGCAGCATCCCCTCTCACGGCCCTCTTTCTCCGGCAGCCTGCTGAGAGCCAGTCCTCTTCCGGCCGACTCCTCATCCTCCAACCGCAAGCCCTTCCTCACCTATGTCAACCAGACCGTCACGGACATGGTGGAACCCCAGTACCAGGTGGTGAAGGACTGGTTCACCGAGCTGCTTCACAATCCTCCAGAGGCACCTGCTCCCACCCAGTCCAGGTCTGCTCCTCCACCCCAGGTGATGTCCCTCCCATTCCAACCCCCCAGGCGCCTCACCCTACCAGGGCTACGCTACAGGAGTCCAGCAGCACAGGCAGCAAGCCTTCCCCAAGTCCAGGCACAGAGTCATTCGGCAACACCGTTGCCCGCGGGTTCCACTGATGCCACCCGGATTGCCCAACCTCACAACACTGATGCCACCGGATGGCCACTGATGCCACCATGAAACCTGGAATGCACTGACACCGATGCCACCCACGCCATCCTCACACGACCCCAGGCTTGCAAGCAGACAGCCCACTACAACTCCTTCCTTCCTTCCACCCCACAGTAGCCCGCCTCAGTAACAGTCTGTCCTCGGTACTGGGCTGACACCTCATGGGCATGGAGGAAAGGAGCTCTCAACATCAACGGTCTGGAGCGCGCTGTCTGAGAGCTTCTCCACACACGTCACCTGTTGTCCTCTTGGGGCCAGGCACCCCAGTGGGGCTTCAGACCAGCACTGCCAGCCCAAGTGACTCCACAGACTCTGGACCCTTCACCCCTGAGACTGGGCACACCTCCGAGTGACCCAGAGGAGTGCCAGAGACTGGCTGGCTGGCTACCTGGGGACTTATTTGGACACACTTGACTTGGGTCTTCTTCTTTTACAGCTTGTTGTTCAATAAAATTTTATACTTGTTGGATTCACACACTTGCTTCATTTCTTTTTTTAATAAGTCTTGGTGAAACTTTTAGAATGGTTTAAGCCTTTGCATGCTTGTTGGGATGGGGTTAAGATAGCAGCTGGGGTGGGCAGGAATACCTGTGGGATGGGTAATGAGCTGTGTTGGGATGGTTAAGATGCTGTGGGATTAAGATAAACTCCAGTGCAAGCATAGTGGGACCTGTATGTCCAGCCCTCCCAGGTGCCACACTATGGCCCTTCATTTATCAGAATAATTGTTAATCATCCATCGCAACATGTCAAACACAAACAGAACTCTTTATTAATGCCTGTTCATTGTAGGCCCAACTCCAACATACATGGCCCAATCTCATCAGTGTGATAACAGGCTGAAAGGAAGATCCATTAAGATCTATTATCCTGTCTTGTCACTCCACTGCTCCAGCTGGGGAGTTTACACCAGTGTTTCAGGAGGTAGCACTGCTTTCTTCCTTCATGTGAGGCTCCTGTTGGGCCTTGCACATCCTGAGTGTCTATGCCGGTTTCGCCCTTGCTTCCATTCCCTCAGGCTCCATGTCCCCATTGCCTTGTTGGGGTCCACCGGGCCATGTTCTGCAAGACTGGGAGCCGTGTGCACATGAGAATTGTGCGGATGCAGCAAGCTTCCAATGATCCTCCTCCACGTTCTGGGCGGATGCTGGCATGGTGGTGAGAAGTACTGGAAACCTGTTTGGCAGGATGCCAAAGGCGTTCTCCACCACACCGCCTTGCCCTGGACAGCCCCTGTAGTTGAACATCCTCTCTTCATGGTGAGGCATTTGGAGGTGTCGGCTTCAATAGGGTTAGGTTCTGAGGAGAAGGCCCGTCATCCCCACGATGAAGTTAGGGCACATCTTGCGTTGTCGTTGGGCAAGTGGGTCCTGGTTCTGGGAAGCCCACAATTAGGTTGCATTCACAGCCCCTCCTTGAGGTACTGGCATTGTATAGCCTGGGCATCTGAACATGAAGCCGTTGCCTGAAGCATCGATGTACATGAACTTGTAGTCAGCATCGACCATGGCGAAGAGGATGGATGCCTAAGAAGCCCTTGTATTGAAATAAAGTGGACCCCAGTACTTGGCTGGCACTTTGCCAGGCCACGTGCTTCCATCTATGGCTCCAGTGGTGTGGCGGAAGTTCCACTTCTGATAACCAACTGCTCTCAACTTTCTTCCATCCTTCTTCAGTGGAGGGGCACTGAAGGATGCTCCTCCAGGTATTGTTCGATGATGGCCTGCACCACTCTCTGACCACAATGTGATGGTGTTGTGTGGCACTCCAGCCGTAACTGGCATGCTCCTGTAGGTGGTCCTATGAGGCCAGGTGGCCGCAGAGTGAGTGCCCACCTTGAGCCCAGGGTCCCAGGCTGGCCGGAAGTTGGTGTTTGCCTTGGTCAACTTTGGGTTCTCAGCCGCTCACAACTTCGTCACCACATGGCTGGAGGCATCCTCATGAAGTTTCTGGAATGCACGAGTTGTCCTCATTCCTGAGTCTCCACCATCAGCTTGTTGTACAGTCCCGTCTCTGCTCTTCTCCCAATCATCTTCCCGTACCCAGACCTTCTTGGCCGCCTCTTTTTTCCTTCCCGTAGTAAGAGTTCACAGAAGCCTGGATGGCTTCGCACTTTGCAGAACGATGGTGGCTGCCAAAGGACTTTGTTACGCCCCTCCACGGTGGACATGACTGATGCTGTGGAAGAAGGAAGAGTCAGATGAAGGCTGCAGAGGTCTGCACAGCTGGTCTGCTGGTCTGAAAGTGAGATCCCAGATGAGTTGCTCCCCCTTTTTATCGGCAGTATAGGTTTTCCCTGCTAGGTGTCTCTTTGCATCCTCTAGGCATCCTCAGACATCCTTAATACCGAGATAGGTCCCCCTCTGTGAACGTTTTTTTCCATTTAAATGCTTTGTTTCGTGCTGCATCCGCTAGGTATTCCCCCGTTTTTTTTTGCATCCCGTTCTGCATTCCGTTCCACTTCCTCCCTGCGTCCGAGCGAATGCGAGTTGCGCGGATGCGGAACGGATGCCTAGCGGATTAATAGCGGATGCGTAACAGAATGAAGAACGGATTCCTAGGCGATGCCTAGCAGATCAGAACAGACGAATTGGATACATTTTCCGGCTCAAAAAGTTTTGAGCAGCTCAAAACTTCTGAGTGGATGAAATGTCAATATAATCGGATGCTGGATCCGGATAGAGAGGATGAAAAACGGAGGCAGTTGAAGTACAAGAAACGGATACTATCGCGTTAACCAAACAGAATGACAAAAGTGTTTTCTCCGTTTTAAACATCCTCTTGCATCCGTTGGTGCAGTGTGAACAGGGGCTTAAATTTTTGGTATTCCACCCTGCCCCCACACCTTCCAGCAATGTCGTCCCTGCTCCCCATTTTCACATTTGCAGAAATTCTTGTCTGACTGCAAGCTCCCAATCTTGGGCTACTGTAAAATATCCTGTTCTTTTAACAGAAACAGGCAGTCACCTGGGAGTAATGACAAAAGTGGATGGGATTTTTTGGCCCTCTAACTGGACAAGACACGTCTTGAAACAAACACAAGCAATTGTGTGTCAAACACAGGCCTGAAAAGGTAATGTGAATCATTTAATCTTCATAGTTTAAATGGTAAGGCCAAGTCTCCCAGAAAATCAAATACTTCCTTCAGGATCAGGGCTAATACATCTTCTTTCTCTGCTCATTTGTCTTCCTTGGACAGCACTGCCTCAGCCTCTTGCTTATCCCCAGGAAGGAAGTAAATACGCAAATCCTTCAGGAAAGATGGATATATCTGCTGCAACTGTACACTAGTCAATATGATGTCTTTTACGCCATATAAACATTAAGATAATTTACTGGCCTTAAGGTTCACCAATCTCTTTATACTTTCTTTGTCTGCCTCTTGCTTCCTTTCCTAATGCCTCATTTGGAGATAAAAGTTCATGAAGTAGGGTTTGAAGTGCAAACCCAATCCATATAATAAATAGTATATCAACCATCTCCTGGCAAAAATGTCCTAGTTGTTAGTTTCATCCTAGATCAAACCCTTCTGCCCACTGCGTCTGCCTTAACGTTCACCCTTCTCTCCCTCTATCCCCTCTCCTTGCCCCCTCCTCTTTCTGCCATCTTACTGCATCTCTTTCAAAACTGCACACCTCTATATCTTGGCTCTCAGCAACAGAGTGAACAATTTCAAGTTCAGAGGGACTTTAATTTAATCAAACCAGCTTCTTCAGCCTTTTCACAAAAGACTAACTTTTCAAAATCTTAGCTCTCTCATTGACAGGACTTAAGATTAGGGGTTAATAACCAATAATCAGTCCAAAGAAAGGAAGTTGTTATAAACTCGTTGTTCACCATTTGCCACTCAGAGTAATTAAGCCTCATTTTTGCCTCCTGCTTTCCAAGTGTCTCATCATGTTTTTGAGTCAAGACTCAGTAAATTATGCCCATTAGTGGTTGCTATCACAATCACGTCAACTGAAATAATTGAGTAGAACAAAGCTCATTTCACATGAGAAGTTTATCTTCTTAACAATTCTCCATACAGTGAATACCTTAATAACAACTTGTCCAGAAATAGAAACCATCACACAGTTAAGGCCCGTCCCACCGGCCGACGGATGCAAAACGTATGCATAAAGGACACAAAGCAGATGAAGCAAAAATTTTGGGGTGGCTTCCATCCATTGTCATCCGCTCCAAAAAGTGGTGAAAATTGCATAAACAGACTGGAAAAGAACGGACGTGGGTAGTCTGTACCTGGGGATGTTAAACGGATGTTCATAGGAAGCCTAGTGACTGAAAAGCGGATGGAAGCAATGAACACCTCCAAAGGGGTTCCGGGGAAATGTGAAGTGGATGCATAGGGCGGATGAAGCAGATCATCATGTACGTCTAAAGGAATGAAGGGCAAATGCCGCGCGGCATGTAATATTGGATGCAAAGCCGGTCACTGCGCATCCTTTCTATTTCCGTGCTAACTAACGCTTGTAGACATTCCGTGTACCTTTTGTTTTCTCACTCTTTCCATTGTCAGGCTGCAGCGATGTGAGTTGCAAGGAAAATGCCCAGACGGATGCAGAGAGGAATACAAGCGGACGTTTAACAGATGATAAACGGACATAGAACGTTTGTTGCTCGTAATGTCGTGGTTTACATCGGTACCACAATGGAAAGTTTCATCCGTTCACAAAGTTTTGTGCACGCTCAAAAACTTCTTGCGTGAGTGAATCCGCAGTGGACGGATGCTCGACGGATAGAGCATATTGAAACATGTATGCAATGAGTACATACAACGGATGCTAGATTTGTCCAATGGCATGGCAAGCTTTTTTTAACAATTTATACATCCCTTTGCATCTCGTAAGTGTCCAATGGATGGCAAGCTTTTTTTAACATTTTACATCCTCTTTGCATCCGTAAGTGCAGTGGGACAGGGCCTTTACCCGTTCTGCTTGTTTCTATACTATTCACCTAATAAGTATTTGATGCAAGAGCAATTCAATGAAAGGTCATTCTAACGTAGAGTCAGGCCATCAGGCCATAAGCTTCAGGAAACAGAACACTGGCCAAGCTTCTTGCTTCTGTGGAGATCTGTGCATGCAAGTAATCCTTGACTTACGACCATTCATTTATTGACTGTTCAAAGTTGCAATGGCACTGAAACAAGTGACTTATGACTATTTTTCACAATTAACAACAGTGCAGCATCTCACCTTGCAACATCCCCATGGTCATGCAACCAAACTTCAGACGCTTGGCAATTGGCATGTATTTATGATGATTGGAGTGCCCTGGTGTCATAAGATCAACTTTAGCGACCTTCTGACAAGCAAAATGAATGGGGAGGCCAGATTCACTTCATAACCCTGTAAACTAACTTAACAACTGCAGTGATTCACTTAACCTCAGAGGCAAGAAAGTTTGTAAAACGGGACAAACTTACAGAAATTTAAGAACTGTCTTACATCCCCCCTGACAAACTGGTAATTCATTGGATTGTGCCAAAATGAATAAATTGACCCTAGAACTAAAAGACAAACAAGAGTCAGAATATCATAAAATTTGGGATATGTGGTATAATGGAAAATAACGAAATGTAAGATAAGTAAATGACAGACAAATGTATATAATTGCATAACAATGTATATAAATGTAAATATACACAAGAGATAGATATGTATAACACGGATCTTACAGTACTGTTTTAATGTTATGATTAATTTTTCTTTAAAAAAACATAAAAGATTCAATAAAGTTTATTTTTAAAAAAACTGTCTTACTTAGCAATGGAAATTTAGGATTCCATTGTGGCTATAAGTCAAGGATTTCACACACACACACATACACACACACACACAAACACACACACACATACATCAGCAAATCCATATGCCCTTTCCCTGTTTCTTTTTCTGTGGAGAGGGAGACTTGAGTCAATCTTCTGTGAAATAATTTAATGTGAAACCATTTGGGAACCTCTACCTTTGTTGCCTGTTCCCATTGACCACATGCTCTATACAGGTAATGCTTTTTTTTTTTTTAAAGCTAAGTACTTTTAGCTCTTAAGGGAATTATGCATTGACTGTGGAGTCCTGTGTAGTGTTGAATGCGTGCCTATGAAGTGATTCATCATTTGTCATTGGATAGAAGGCAGAAAGCAGTACTGTAACTTGCTTTTCTTTTACCTCAGCTATTGTTCAATTTTTTTCAGGGGAATGGGCAATGAACTCAGGGTTTGTCTGCTAAAGAAAAAGCCTTTTGACCCTGTGGATCAAACTTTGCCTTTCTTTTATTCCTGATTTGAAATGCCAGGAACTGCTTTTAATAGAATTACAACTGGAAACTTTTCAGCGGGTGTAACTGGAAACACCAAGGAAAATATGTTTCTTCATCATGCAGTCCCACTGTATTTATGCCTGTCACTGTTGGTAAGGGTCACAGCAGGTTTAGTTTGACTTAATATTTATTAGTGACATCTTCAAAGACAAAGCAATCTTTTGGTGATGTAGCTTATAAAATTCAAAATAGTAGAAGAGAGGAAAATATATTAGAAGAATGTAATAACTTTAGTTATCCGGGCACTACAGTGTGAACTGTAATTTAACCAGTTGTAGTCGTCTGAAAATACATAATTCCAAATTATATTTTGTTGTTTTTGGGAGGTAATATGGAGCTATAGACAGCCAGTTTGGTTTAGTGATTAAGCCAGAAACCGGAAGACTGAAAATTCTAGTCCCATGATTTAAAACTGAATGGGTTCAGAGAGTCACCCAGCATGAAAACTGGCTGGGTAACTCTCTGAGTCCATGATGTCAGGCTCTGGTGACAAGCCAATTGATCAATACCTATTGCAATCAATGGATTAAAATTAAGAAACAACAACAACAAAAACAAAAACAAGAAGGAAAATGCTAGGAAGGAAATAAAAATATGCACTTGTCGGCAAATGCTACTTGTAGAAAAATGCTAGGAAGAAAATAAAAATATGGAGCTGCCGGCCCCACTGAGTAGACAGACCAGTAGCTCCACAGGAAAGCTGAAGCTAACTTTTATTGAGACTGGCTATAATAACAGAGTTCTGAAGTAGCTCCTCCTTTTCATACTTCAGTGAGGGAGACATCTATCTCAGCTGCTTCTGAATGATATGTTTCTAGATTTTTTTAAAAAAAATCACCCCCTGTTGCCTAAGTAACAGTTCTTGCATATTTCCATCAAGGTCCTTTTGCTCATTTTGTGCATTGAGTGAGAACCATGGAATGATTTGTTTGATAATCCATTTTGTGTGTGTGTGTGTGTGTATGTTCTTGGCTATCCATGGAATTTTTGTGTGTCTTCTCCAACACCAATGTTCAAAAGTGGCAATGTACTTTCCATCATGCTTCTTCAAAATTCAACTTCGAAGGAATACCATGATTTGCATTATTTGGATCTTTGTAGATGGACACACATCGTGGCATCTGAATATCTTTTCCAAGATCTTCATGGCTACTTTATCTGCAGTGCATTTCTTGATTACCAGTTTCTTTGCTGTTAATATAGCAGAAACTATTCACCACTTCACAGTCAATTGTAAGGCTGGTTGCTCTACCTGTTGTCATTAGTTTGGTCTTCTTTATATTTAACCTTATTTTTTTCACTGCACTCCTAGACTTTTAATCCTCAAGCTTGCAGATCCTTTGTATTTTCAGCTAATGTTTCTCTTTAAAGCTCCTTAACTCCCCCCTCCCAATTTCCATTGCCTGGTGAGACATGGGGATGGCAGTGAGGCAACCACAGAAAAGCTGATTATGGTGACATCATGAAGAAAGTAAGAGGGTGGAACTACCTGGCAACATGAAAATGGCCTTGGCAACAGTGTGAAGAATGAAGGTTAATGTCAGAAAAGTTTCTGGAGTTTATTTATCATTAATCTCATCACTTTGCACTTCTATGACTTTCACATTGCATGACTAGATATTCCAACCATGGCAACTGTTGTGTCCATGACATTTTTGAAATCCATGAAATATTCCCAATGAAGGCCCCAGCCTCAAGTTCTCTAATTAACATGATTAATTAGTTATTAAATAGCATAATAATATATTTAGGAGGGTTTACAAAAGATACACAAGGAGTGCATCTCTATACCTGCTTGGGTTTTTGAAACATTTAGATTCAAAATAAACTCTGGTGTAATGGTGCTAAAGACTAATTTGTATTTGAAAAAAACCTGAAAGGTGAGGCATCAATTTATGTTTTACCTCATATATCTGAAGAAACTTTTACTGAAAATGAGTAATTGAATTGCCTGACTCTAGAATTAGAATTCTTTTATTGGCCAAATGTGATTGGACACAGAAGGAATTTGTCTTGGTGCATATGCTCTCAGTGTACATAAAAGAAAAGATACATTCATCAAGAATCAAGAATCATCAGGTACAACACTTAATTATAGTCATAGGATACAATAAGCAATCAATCATACTAGGAAACAGTCAGTATAAATCGTAAGGATACAAGTGACAAAGTTACAGTCATACAGTCAAAAGTGTGAGGGGATGGGTGATAAGGAGTGATGAGAAGATTAATAGTAATAGCAGACTTTGTAATAATAGCAGACTTTGTAAATAGTTGGACAGTGTTGAGGGAATTATTTGTTAGCAGAGTGATGGCATTTGAGGAAAAAAACTGTTCTTGTGTCTAGTTGTTCTGGTGTGCAGTGGTCTATAGCGTCATTTTGAGGGAAGGAGTTGATGTTGGTCGTAATCCAACATGAAGTTACGGTAAAGAAGGGGGAAAATGAGAAATGAGGTTGGATGTTTTTCATATTATTACGAATATTCAAATCAGATTTATTACAGGTTTGCCTATTGATACACAATGAATTTATGCAATCTACAATCTATTTAGTGCTACAGGTATTTCTGATGGTGGCTAAACCATGACATCTGCATATAAGACTGATGAAGCAGGCAGAACATTTCAAACAGCTTTTGTATGGCAGTTCACCTAGGTTTCATCTGAAATTAGGTGAGATGGGTAGCAAACAAGTCATAAACAAGCAAGCAAACAAACAAACAAACAAACATTCCTTTCTCACATAGATCCAATGTTCTTAGCAGCAGAGAACAGGTGAAAATCAAAAGTGATCCATTTCCAAGCACAATTTTCATAGAGACTCCAGAAAGAAGGGATAGGGTTACAAAAATGCCAGTAACAACTATTTCACACTTAGAATAAATATATTCGTATATACATAAGAAGGGAGTTTTTTTCCTAACAATCTTCTTATGATCTGTTGAGAAAACAGGACATAATCATATTAAGAATGTGATCCCTGATGACTTGGATAATTTCAGAAGAAATAAAGTGACACAGTGCAGGGAAGCATCAAAACATCAATCTTTTTTCAAAAAGTTTAAAAAGTGTTCAAATAAATCCCCACGTTCAGGTCAGCAGTTATCAATCATTGTAAGCACAGAGAAAGTGTTAGCTTGGCTAAGCATTCTTAATAATACTGATAATAGATGCTTTATAATTATCTGTCCTTTAGAAAACTGCCTTATAGTCCCTTTGAAACTCAGTCTTCTATCCTCTTCCTTTAGTGGTATACACAATTGAATCTACATAATAAAGAGCAACATCATAATCTTATGATGATGCATTGGCTGGTTATCATTATTTCCAGGAATAAACAACTTGTCTCATAGAAGTTGGCCAGAAGGTGATAACCCAAGGAACATGTGACAATAAGGTCCTAAAAATATAAGAGAGAATAATTTCTCATCGTCAAATTTTAACCTGGAACTTTCAAAAAAGTGAGAAAGTTATTTCATTTAAAAGAAGAGAGCCTGAAAAGCACTCTATGCTGCTATTGTATTTTCATTGATTACCCAGGTACACTACTTGATGTATGGAAGGGTTTTAATCTGCACCAGATGGCTGAATTACACTTTTTATTTCTACAGAACAAAGATCTTAGGAAGACCCAGTTGGGATACTTTAGAAGAAACACTGTGTTGTGATTCAGTGCTGCAGTTGCAACAACACACCAAAGAAATATTTTGACCTAAAGAACATTGACTGTTTTTTGGAACTTAATTTTCTGACTAACTTTGAACTTCAAAGACATAAAGTGTCCCATATCTGAAGCCCCCAAGGTTAGTGTGGCACTCAACACACATGTTACATAGAATCAATTCTTGTCATTGCATGAAAAATAGCTCACCTGCATATTTGAGGGTAAAATTAAGCATGGCATAAATTCTTTGCTTATTTAGTTTCCAAACCACTTTTACTAACTTTTTTCTTTTTTTGGCTATTTTATCTTTAAGGGGGCAATAAAAATAGTAGACAGTAAATAAAATATTGAACCCTTTCAATGCTAACTAGTGATGCTCACAACTTCCCATTTCACACTACCACACACACATATATATAGATGGATGCTTTTCTTATTTAAGGGGCAACATTCTGTCCATTATGGTCAGAAAGTTGATCTGAAATATTTGTTATTCTGCCACAAGATCTGATTTTGAACTGTAGGACTGTTTCTACTGTCAGATGACTACATATGCTATTTCCTATGGGGAGGATGCTGATATTACTCCATATCCCCATTTGATTTTTTTTTGTTTGTACCCATAGTTTAAACTTCTGAATAAGTTATCCTATATATATTTAATGTATCCAATCTTTCTTCATCCTGCAACCTCTAGATGTGTTTGGTTCCAACTTCCAGAATTCCTAAGCCCAAGACTGGAAGCGATAAATTTTCATTGATCATAAATTGTGGTTATCAAATTAACTCCAGCACTCAAATAACAGTTCCTTACACCTACAATTGACACTAGAATCCTCTTTACCACAAATTGATAAGCAAAATGGAAATCCCAAATTATTTGTGAAATATCAGGATTGTGCTAGTCATGCACGACTATTTCTGTTTGGATTTCAAGATGATGATTCAACCATAGCTGGAAATAATGTATGTATTTTGCCACAGCTTCATTTGTGTCTGTGTTCCGATTTTCAGAAGTGTTTCTTTAATCCAAGTACCATAAGCTTGTATCACCAAAAGGTGCAAAATGTGCTTGCACCAAATGTTGAATTAATGTGACAGATTAAGAGCCTTAAAAGGAATATTGAGCAGGATCTACCTCCAACATATTCATGGAATAGCAATAGGATAACCTGTGCTCATTCTAATTATTAAAATAAAGACAGGTGACAATTTCTGGGTGAAAGAATGCCTCTCATTTTTAGTGACAAGCTGTTGGGTGCATTTCACAAAGTACATGAGCCATGGTCAAATTTAGTTTAGTTTAGTTTACTTTATTGTCACTGCACCTCATACACAAACACATAATTTTCCACCCTTCAACAGACTGAAATCGAAAAACCCCCGACACACAAAAACCAACAACTCGCAACTAATAACAGAGAAAATTTCAGAAAGAGCTCAGCTTGCCCCTTGATTGCTACCCTGGACTACCATGCCTCCTCCTCCCTCCTCTCTCTCTCTTGCCTCCGGCGCTCCTCCTCCCTCCTCCTCGGCTGGCCTCGCTCCTCCTCCTCCATCCGTCCTCCTCCTCCTTCCTGCCTCACTCCCTCCTCCTCCTCCTCCTGCCTGATTTGGCTGTTTGGAGGGGCTGTGGCTGAACCAGGCCACAACATAAATAATACTTGTGTTGCTTCTATGGTTGGCTCTGCCTAATCTTGGAGTGCAGTGTGGGATTAGCAGAAATTGTTACTACCGAGGGTTAGGTGGGCGGTGGACAGGGGGAAGGAGTACTGTAAGAACTCTCCAGTCAGAGGTGGTATTTGCCGGTTCTTCGAACAACTCAAAATTTCCACTACCGGTTCTCCAGAACTGGTCAGAACTTGCTGAATACTGCCTCTGCTTGGAGTATTATTTCTAAATAATACTCTAAAACCAGAAGAAACCAGCATCAACCAACAGCCCAAAATGACCAAAACCAGCCCCCCAAATGGTAAAAAAGCAGGCTGTTTTTCTGGTCATTTTTTAGGTCACAAATGCCCCCCCCCCAATGGCCTAAAAATGGCTTAAAAACAGTCCAAAAATGAATAGGGGTGGGGCCAGCCAGTGGTGGGATTTTCCAGTTTGCCAAACTATGGATTCATTTGAACTAGTGCGAATCGGCAGCAGCCCACCTCTGCATACGGCCCTCCCACATCCCCTTTTGGCTGACAGGGTGCTGCAGGAGGCTGTTCAGGCCAAAAATGTGGCATGAGAGGTCATGCACAGCCACCCTGTGCCCTATTTTGACTGGTTGGGTGCTATAGGAGATGTCCATACCATCTCCCAACCTGCTGGCCAGCCCGTAGAGGAGAAGTGCTAATCTGGCCCTCGACGAAATCATCCCTGCTCTAGAGCATTGTCTGAAAGTGTGGATTTTTCAAAAAAAGGAGATAAAAGGTGTCTTACCCAAAAGTAGGGGAACTGAGTTAATTTTCTACAGATGCATAAAGATCTCATTGCTATCCTCCAATCCTCAATACTTAAGAGTTTTTAAAATATTCATTCTGCTGCAAAAAAAAAATCCATGGGAAATCCATGAGAGGAGTCTCAAAGATCTGTCCCATCATTGTATCCTATAGCAATGAAGCAAAATGACCTGCCCAAGTTGTTGTTTTTTAACCTCTAGATGCACATTTCTCCTGCATGTGAAACACCAGAAAAAAAGTACATGTGTGTGTGTGTGTGTGTGTGCACGCACACACACACACACACACAAGGGGAGGTGGTGCAGGCATAAAGGAATTGACAGGGAACAAGAAGCCCCAAAATCCTAATCCTTCATCAGAAATTTGGTGATTTTAGAGCAGTGACTCTCAGCTTAACCTACTTTACAGGGTTCTGATGATAGAAAAATAAGACACTAATATATTATTTTGACCTTTTCAGTGACAGGCAGGATATAAATATAAATATAAATATAAATATAAATATAAATATAAATATAAATATAAATATAAATATAAATATANAAATATAAATATAAATATAAATATAAATATAAATATAAATATAAATATAAATAACTTAAGCAGCTATTCCATCAGGGAACCTCTAGCAACAACTTTTATATTTTAAGAACATCATGCACGTGTCCATTTCTCCTTCAAGTAGGTCTACTGGATGACTGCTGTTACAAGATCATACCTTGGTTGCATCCAAAGGTATATTTTCACTTATGGAAAATGTTCGTGTTTATCATGGCCTTGAATGTTATTTGATCCTCAATACATGGGAATCCTTTTTGCCATGTTCTATACAGTTCTGATGTGTCCAAAGCTTAAGGGTCATTTTAGTTCCAGGAAATTCATGAAGAAAAAGGCTACACTGGAGTATTTCTCTTAAGAAAATGGAGTTTCCATTGCTCCCAAGCCCAGGAATGGGTACAACCTGTTTTAAAAGCTGCTTTCTACTTTTGCACCCAATTGCCTTTAGTAATGATGTTCTATCATATCTGGTTTTTCATTCTTACAGCTTGATTACTACCAAAAAGTAGTGTTTTGCATGAACAAATTATCCAACCCAGAGGTTGGTCCTTTCCTTTGCTGGGGGTTATGAACATCACCATGACAAACCTCCAGTCAAGTACACTAAATAGCAAGAGCAGGCATTAGCACACTTATATGTGTGAACAGCGATACAATTTTCTTTTTTACATTTACACCGTGTTTCTTGAATAGAATGCTGGGGGTTGCAGTCCATGTGGACAGAACCAGAACAACAGCAACATTAAATTTTAATTAAAATGTTAAACATGTTCGCATTGTTACTTTGATTATTCCTGCCCATTAATTTATTTTCCTTTCCCTTTTGTAAAATTAAATTAAATTACACCAGAAGCAATTTCATATGCGTTTGGTGTGTGTGTGAAGGCATTTATGACTGTAGGACTTCAGTTTGTGCTCCCTGGATTGTATTACTATTATACAACAAAGTGGTTTCTTTCCCAAAGAAGGAGTAAACAGAGCAACAATTAAATTTACACTCGAGGGAATGGAGTTTTGTATATTCTGTGCTCTCTTCTAGATAACTACGGAAGGATTTTTCCCAAGGCTTTGAAAGATTGAATCAAAAGAAATTCTTTCTAATATTAACAATGCATCTGCTCCTACTCTGAAAAACCAAGAGGAGTTTCTCTTTCTTAGCTTGGGAAAAAAAAATCAGAGGAGCTATTATTTTTTTCTCATTTACTCAATAAAGACCATACATTTTTTACCAAAGGGTCCACCATGTTCAATCCTTGTTATTATCAAGGCATAGTAACTGAGAATGGCTGAGAACAAACCCTGTCAGAATTTTGGTAGAACTGTTACTGTATTTGGGCAGGGAGTGGTGGAATAATGAGAGTCCGTAAGTTAGCTTCAGGTTTTCAACCTGTGCCTAAATATCTATTTACATATTTGTGCACTCAGTGCAAATGGATACGATGTGCATTTATCATTTGTGCGAAGCTATTTTGGTAGAACTCATCTTATGCCTTATGGTTTTGAAGGGATTGCAGACTATTTTTTTCTTTGCATGGTACTCTGGGTGATTTATGCAGGTAATTCCATTAACATTTCTCACATAAATCCAGAGAGCATAAATTGGAGGAAACAGAAGGTTGGTATTATATGCCGAGCATGCAAATTCACTCTAATGTATAGTTGATGCAACCAAGATAAGGATGATTTGCTCAGGAAAAACTTCTGAAATAATCATCCAGGTACAGTTCCATATTGTTTCTCCTGTGAGCATGAAAAAAGGACTGAAGCCTCTTTTGGAGGGCGGAGGAGGGCAGGACTAGGTATCAGTAGCTGCATTATATAGCCAGAAGAGAACAGCATAAAGAATTATTGAGGTTGGTGGGAAACTAAGAGGGCACAAAACAGGAAACTAAAGTTGATAGATTCTGCTATGAAGAAGGATATTATTATCTAGCTCAATATTTTTCAAACTTGGGAATTTTAAGATAGCAATAGCACTTAGACTTATATATTGCTTTGTAGTTCTTTATAGCCCTTTCTAAGCAGTTTACAGAATCAGCATATTTCCCCCAACGATTTGGGTCCTCATTTTATCCACCTCGGAAGGATGGAAGGCTGAGTCAACCTTGAGCCTGGTGAGATTTGAACAGCCAAATTGCAGGCAGCCGGCAGTCAGCAGAAGTAGCCTGCAGTACTGCACTCTAACCACTACGCCACCCGAGGCTCTAGATGTTTCTTCAACTCCCATAATTCCCCAATCAGCATCTTGTGTATGAGGTCCTGGGTGATCTCTGAGCTTGGTGGTTTTCTTGCAGGCTTTTAATTACCTAATTAGGTAACATCATCAGTGCATCTTAAATTTTCCAAGTTTGAAACATGCTGATCTAGTCCTTCAAGAATGCCAGTAAGTAACTCTATAGAGCCCATTTTAATGTAGGACAGCTTCTCCTTCCCAGATATATCAGCAAAGTTAACACTTTCCTTGAAAATATACAGATAGTATGTAGAAAATAGTAATTCTGCCTTGGTATATTTTGCAAATGAAAAGTGACTAATGATATGCATATGTGTTCTCCCCTAGCCTTACATATTCTGTTGATCTAGATGAGACATCTGTCACCACACTGATTGCCAGGATTGATTCAGCTGTTATCTCTATCTGCACACAAAGCTGCCTAGACTAGTAGTGACTAATCCTGTTAGCTAGGCAGGGATGGTTAATCTCTCAAGTGGAGAATAAAATAAAACTTTTTGCGCAATTGTATCTGTCAGGTTGAAACTCTTACAAGTAACCTCTTTAGGGACCTCACTTTTTCTATATATTTAAGAGAGAGAAAAGTGTCAGCATTCAAGAGGAGTGTGATGTTTCCAGCATCAGGTAATATTTAAGCCGATCCCAAAGAACTATTTTTGACAATGTGATTCGAACAAAAATATTATACTCGATAGTACCAAAAAGGTAAAAAGAAAGGTGGATTTAGATTTCTGCAGCATTCTGTCTTTAGGAAATGACATAGGCAATGATCAAACTGGCTAATAATGAATGGCCTTCTACACACAGATAGTCATTCCCAGCATCACCAAGTAAACTAGGAAGGCTAAAATTACTTTAGTATAGTAATAGAGGCTTCTGAATGTTATCTCATTGCTCTTGACTTAAAAAGTACTTTAGCCCCTTTTGCTCAGGTAATGGTTCCTGAGCATTTTTTGTCAAGGAGATCTCTTTTACTCTCTGCAGCAGAACCTTTGTTGTCTTGGAAAAATAGGAAGACTGATTTTAACAGGCTTGAAATTATGCAGAATACAATGGAGGGAATAATACTACTTACATTCATAAAAAATGTGAAATCACAGCTGTCAGTTCTTTAGCTGATGTTGGCTTACAAATGCATTGAGTTCATCCCAAGAATTTAGGATATCGTAATGTGTCAGTGTATCCAAGTGATGTAGCCTTTTGCAATTGACAGATGTAAATTTTGTCAATCCACAGATTTTTAAATGCCTTCCAATTTTGGAGGAGAATGACACTCATTGTGCTGATAGCCACTGGGATTACCATGGCTGATTTATGCAATAATTTTTCCATTTCAATTTTCTGATTTTGATAGTTCATGATTTTTTCCAATTCTTTGTCTTCTACTCTTACTATCCCTGGTACTGCCACATCAACTAGAGCAAGGCTGTCAAGCTCCCGGCCTATGAGCCGGATACTTCATGTGCTGGCCATGCTTATGGCCATGCCCAGTTTAGCGAAGGGAAAAAAGTCTCGATACATCATATGACGACACTGAGATGATGTCACCCCTGAATTACAGGGACATGAAAGGAGCCCCTTTGAATGTCCCCTGGGCAACAGTGATGTCACCAGCTAACTTTAACATGAAAGAATTGTGATAGGTACATCTTACGTGAATTAGCCACATCAATTATCCACACTTTCTTTTTTTCAACTACACTTAAATATGGTATGTTTTGAGCAAAAAATTATCAGTTTGTATTTGGAAATCCCATAATATTTTATCCAGTATTTTAATTTCAGCTGTTTTCTCAGTTCAGTGTTCCCACTAATTTTTCATTCCTGGCCCATGATCATTTTTATGAGTGTTCCAGTGAATCATTCTGGCAAATGTGTTATGGCATTGTTTATAATCAGTTTGAGCATCTTCTTGCGTAAACTATGTGATCTACTGTTTCTTCTGATTCTTTGCACACTCTACACTTTTGAATATTTGATAATTTTTCAATTCTGGCCTTGATTGCATTAGTTTGAAGAGTTTGCTTTTGAGAAGCCAAAATCAAGCCTTCAATTTCTTTTTCCTTTCTTTATTTAAAAAATTTATATAGCTGCCCAGATTATAACAACTCTGGTCAGCTCCTAGTCCAGAGTTAACAGAGTTAAGCCCAAAAGCCACATTAAAACTATAACAATCTATGCATATTAAAAACAAAAGCCTGGCATCAATTCAGATTTCTGAGGTGCAATCACCTCGGTGCTTGGGGGGACGTTAGGAGGGGGGGAGGTATTATATAGAGCCATGATGGTGAACCTATGGCATGCGTGCCACAGGTAGCACACAGAGCCATTTGTGCCACATGTGAGCCGCAGGCAAACTTACCTCACTTCACATGTGCATGCCTCCCAGCTGATTTTCGGCTTGTTTGAGGCCTTTTTCGGCCTCCCAGAGGCTTGAGGACAGCTTCTGCAGCCTTTGCAGGCTGAAAAATAGGGCTGTTTTGTCACTTCCTGTATTTCTGGAAATACAGGAAGTGATGAAAAGGGCCCATTTTTTAGCCTGCAAAGGCTGCAGAAGCTGTCCTGAAGCCACTGGGAGGCTAAAAAAGGCCTCAAATGGGCTGAATATCAGCTGGGAGGCACAGTGCAGGTAAGGGGGCAATGGGGGGAGTTGTGCGCATATGTGAAGGGAGCATGGGGGGCACCCATTGCCTTCTGAGTGCTGGTGTGTGTGCACAAGCATGCACACAATGTTTGGCTCAGGAGCCCAAAAAGGTTAGCCACCACTGATATAGAGTTTTGAAAGTGATGACATCTTGAAATGAACCATGGAAAAAAACTGGAAGCCAGTACAACTCATGCAACAGAGACAATATATGCTGATGATACCAGACCCCATACCAATGGATGACCTCCCCTTGAGGTTTCATGTCGGTGTTAAAAAGGAGCATCAAGAGGCTCAAGCCTTGGGACGCACCACATTGTAGGGTTCAACCTCTTCTCTTTTACCAATACTAACTGCAACTGGCCATGGAGAAAGGATGACAGCCACGATAATACAGTGTTTCCCACTCCCAACCCCAAAAACTGATCCAAAAACATACCACGGTCAATAGTACTGAAAGCTGCTGAGAGGTCCAAGAGGATCAGAATGATTGCACTGCTTCCATACCAAGTCCTCCAAAGGTAACTGACACACAACCAATTCTGCATCAGTGCTGTGCCTCAGAATGAACCTAGACTGAGAAGAGTCCAAATAATACACTTTATTGGGGTTCTTCCCTAAAAAGGAGATTGGAAAAAGTTGTCCAATAGTCCAGGGCCCTAGAATAGTCTGTTGAGCAGGGGATGCACTGCTGCCTCCTTCAGTGCAGGCAGTAACAGCTCCTCCTGCAAAGAAAGATTAATTAACATTTGGATCCAACCACATGTTACCTTCTAGAGGCCTTAAACTGCCAGTAAGGACATGGATCTAGAACATAGGTGGCCAAGCTTACAGCCCCAAGGTATGAGTCCACTTTCTCAAGAGCAACCAGCTCAAACTCCTCCCAGATATCAAGGCTCAGAAATGTTTCCATCACCTCCAAAAGGTCTACTCACCGAGAGTCCAATTCCATGAGAAGTTGAGTGACTTCATCTGACAGATGCTGAGAATATTCCCTCACAGCAACTCTACAAGAACTCCTCCTTACACAGGAAGGACCTAGTTATCTAAAACAGGGCTGCTGCAGATGCAATAAGAGAAGTAACTACACCTCACCACTTTTATTGCTACAAGGTACAACCTAAAGGCTAGGTCCCACTGGCCGATGGATGCAAAATGTATGCAAAAAGGACACAGCGGATGAGCAAAATTTCAGGTGTGGCTCCATTCGTTTTTATCCACTCCAAAAAGTGGCCCAAATTTGCATAAACAGAATGGAAAAGAACAGAAAGGAACGGACGGGGGTAGTATGTAGCGG